>ML327816.1:0-36775 GCA_005239505.1 Nicotiana paniculata
ATTCCTATATTACTTGTCGACCACGTACACTTGCGTGTGCATTGGGAAATCAACCAACACCAGCCTTTGATAGGTTGCTCCTGTGTTCTTCAACCCAAATGGCATGACTCTATAGCAGTACGTCCCTTGGTGAGTTATGAAAGTGGTCTTTTCCTGGTATTCCTCCTTATGAGGATTTGGTTGTACCCTAAATAGGTGTCCAGGAAGCTTAGCAGTTCGTGTCCTGCCGTTGTGTCACGACCCAAAAACTAACCCGGCCGTGATAGTGCCTATCGTGGAACTAGGCAAGCCTACGCTCTTAACCAATTCACTTTCTATCATAAAAATATTTAAATATTGACCTTTTTCCATCAGATAGACCGAAATAAAAGATAAAAATCAAATTCAAAATACTGTAAAAAGAGAGAAATCCCAAAATCTGGTGTCACTAAGTCATGAGATATACTACAACTGTGCCAAAATACATCAAGACAAACAATTGTCTGAGAAATAACTAACAAAATACAAGAAAGATAGGGAAGGAGAAAGGCGGTTCTGCAATCACCAAGCAGCTACCTCACTCTCTCCGAAGATGAACTGCAGCAAAGATCAGCTGGCACTACCATGACCTGAGGTACCTGAATATGTACACAAGGTGCAGGGGGTAACGTGAATACACCAACTCAGTAAGTAACAAGCCCAAACTGTGGTTTGAGAAGTTGTGACGGATTAAACCTCCACATTTATGACAGAATCAATGTACAGAAATTTAGGCATGCCTTTAGTTAACTAGACAGCTCAAGTGATAAGATAAGTACAGTTCCGAACAATTTAACATATATAACTCAACGTATTCTACATGCCAATGCATCAACAGTATGAAATGCATAATGTGCTCCCACTCTCAAATACTCGTCCATTCAGTACTGTATATGGCTCGCATGGCCCAGAGAAGATCCATCCCAGAATATATACACATCAGACAGAAGTCACTCAGTACTGAGGAAGACCGATCCAGCCCTATGGAGAAGATCCATCTCCAGATAATGATACACCTCACAACCACTAGTACTGTATATGGCTCAACGACCTAGGGAAGATCCATCCCAGAATACGTATACACATCACTGACATCAGTCGCTCAGTACTGAGGAAAACATGCCAATCCAGCCTCATGGAGAAGATCCATCTCCAAATATAAACACTTCGGATAAGATCCATCCCTCAAATATCACTGCGCTCACTAGGGGTGTGTTATAGACTCCGGAGGGGATCCTACAGCCCAAGCGCTAACATAAGCCAAATCCAAGCATAATCAATATAACATGTTGCGGCGTGCAGCCCGATCCCATATCTGTCACTCAATATCAGGCTCTCGGCCTCACTCAGTCATCACTCTCCAGTCTCGCTCACATGGGCTCACAATGCATGAACTGGCCCGAATCAATGATATAATGTGCAAAACAACAATTACCAAGACTGAGACATGATATGATATGCAATGATAGGACTGAGTATATAATATCAAGGAAACACATGAGATGACAGCAATAAACGACCACTCGGGTCTCAACAAAATCGGCGTGAAGCCTTAACATAATATCTAGCATGATTTCTAGCATGTTCGCATTAATACAACTACTCGGGTCTCCACAGTATCGGCGTGAAGCCTTGACATAGTATTTAGCATGATTTCTAGCATTATCACATCAGTCACATTGACAGAAGCATAGATATCAACAAGATAGAACCAATAAACAGTGCCATGGATGAACCAGGTCACAAGTCTCATGTTGCACGCCCGCACGCCCTCTACTTGGCATGTGCGTCACCCAATTCTAATCACATAACATGTAGTTTGGGGTTTCGAACCCTTAGAACCAAGTTTGGAAGCGTTACTTACCTCAATCAAGCAAAAACTCTACTCCGCAATGCCCTTGCCGCTCGACTCGGCCTCAAATCGCCCCGAATCTAACCAAAATCAGTATTATATCATTAATATATGATAAAGGAATGAAGCCCACATCAAAATTATCAATTTACATCACAAATCCCGAAATTGATCAAACCCGACTCCTGGGCCCATGTCTCGGAATCCGATAAAAATTACAAAACTGAAATCCTTATTCACTCACGAGTCTATTCATACCAAATTCATCAAAATCTGACCTCATATGACCCCTCAAATCCCCAAGTCAAACCTTCAAATTTCCAAGCCCTAACCCCTCAATGTTTACCATTAAATCCCACAAATTTCATGCTTAATTAACTAAAATCCACCATAGAATCGAGTATTAGTTTCAAAAACGTTACCTTAATGTGTTTCCCCTTGAATCCCTCTTCAAAATCCCTCAAAAAGCTCCAAACCCGTCTTCAAAAATGATGGAAATAAGAAAATTCGCAAAGGCTGGAATTTATACGCTCTGCCCAGGAGTTCCGCACCTGCGGTCAATTTGCTCGCACCTGCGGACTCGCACCTGGAATCCATCTACGAGTTCTACTTATCTCCCAGCTTCCTCACCTGCGCCTCAGGCCTCGCACCTGTGGGCCTGCAGGTGCGGTCAACCACTCTGCTTCTGTGTCCAACTCCGCATTTGCGGTCACGTCCCGCTCTTGCGACGATCACACATGCGGTCCCCAATCTGCAGGTATTGACACACTAGAAGCAGCCGTTTCAGCTGCCAAAACCAACTTCCAACTTCTCCGATAACCATCTGATACCATCCCGAGCCCCTTGGGGCCTCAACCAAAAATACCAACAAGTTACCTAACATCACCCGAACTTAGTCGAACCCTCGGAACACTCAAAACAACATCAAAACACCGAATTAACCCGACATTCAAGCCTAAGGATTTCTAAACTTCCGAAATTCGCCAACGATGACGAAAGAAACCAAACCACGTCCGAATGACCTAAAATTTTGCACACACATCACAAACGACACTACGAATCTGTTCTAACTTCCAAAATTTTATTCTGATTCCGATATCAAATTTTCTACTGCCGACCGGAAATTTCCAAAATCCAATTTCGCCAATTCAAGCCTAATTCTACCACGGACCTCCAAATAACATCCCGAACCCACTCCTAAGTCCCAAATCACCTAATGAAGCTATCGGAACCATAAAAATGAAATTTCGAGATCATTTACTTATAATCAACTTCCGATTGAATTTTTCCACTGAATAACCAAACTTAAGAGACTAAGTGTCTCATTTCTCTCCACAATCACTCTGAACCCGAGCCAATCAACCCAACACAACACAAAAATGTTGAACCACACAAAATAAAGCAGAAATGGGGGAAAACGGGGCTAAACTCTCGGAACGACCGGCCGGGTCGTTACATCATCCTCCTCTTAAACAAACGTCTGTCCTCGAACGTGCCAAGAGTAGTTCCAAAAGCCATCAAATCGACGAATAACCTTACCACACACATGCTTAGGGGTTACCCCATGTCACCCTGTCCCGCATAGATCTGATAACACGACACCTTCAAATTTATCTCCCCCCAACCTAACCCATAAGTCTTAGAATCCAAATTTCCACATCCGGACTTATCTACAAGATTAGAATCACGCATCGACACACTGTATATGTCTGAACAAGTTGTATCCAACCAGAGTCATAACTCAAGATGAAACCACATGATATCCCACCTATCCCAAACACTCATAATGATAAGTTCAAATCACGACAAATGCCCAAACCACCCAATGCCGGTGATAAACCTATTATCAAACCGAGACCCATTCTAACACCTTCAAATACTGCCAATGAAGAAGAAACACGCAGAGCTCCATAACCATTCGTCGAATCATCAAGTGATGGAGCTCCCCCTCTTCGACAGGAGATATAACAAAATTTTCTAAGCCGATTAGCATCAATATCCTCCCGCATATGCCGCAACCAGATCCGATAGCACCCATTCTAGGTCCGACGACCTCATCTCATCCACCACAACCACTTTAGCGGCATGACATATCCATACAGCTTAAAGCCACAACCCGTGCATTCCATGCACAAATAGGCAACATCCCAAATGAACTCAAACTTGATAAATGACATCAGAAAAGGAATCTGCCCCGCGAGATCCACGAGTATCACCCTCAACACAAACCAGGAACTCCCTACACACCGCATACCCAAAGCACATGAATCTAACATACAAGGGTCATATTTTAACATACTTCGTTGCAATACGTGAACCCCATCCGGATGCTGGTCCATATTATATACCTCGCTCCGTCTTGCTCAAAATCAAGAACCACGCGAAACCCGATATCAAGTACTCAAAGTGCATTACCATAACCACGGGAAGTCGGACGCTACCATGCCACACGAACCTGAAAGAACACAACCAATACGTCTCAATCCTATACTACCCAACTATTTTACCTTACTCAAATCCCGCTATAAGACCACAACAGAACCGCACCATGCGTGCCTAAATCGACGAATCGCCGCTCCTTGTAGCAGGGACGGGTAACTCCTAAATCATCCCAGGGCATAGATAATCCCAACAACCACTAACTGATATGCCCCTCACAATAGCACTATGGAGCCAATCAATCCGACTCGGTGCAAAACACCTATCCCCACTGGGCCTACTAAGGAATCCCAAATCAATTCGGTCATACACATAGACAAATGGCTCTCCGAAGGTCCATAATGACCGAATCACCACACACACTACCCCTGGCTAACCTTGGCTATGTCTCTACATCCCTTAACTATGAAATCATCTACTCTTTCGAATTCCCATACTCAAAACACTCAGAGCACACAAATCACCATTTCCAATCTCAACCCCGTCGCCTGAATGTCTAATACTTCCCCAATACATGATCATACCACGAGTGATACCCCTACAATTCGTATATGTTACAAGGCCAAATTTGAATACCCGCAGCCGACCAACAAGGATAGTACCGCCACACCAATGAAGTATCCATAAATCAAACACCGTGCCTCTTCTGAAACTTATTCCTCCATTGAGCCATATCTAAAAGTACACCATCTATCTGATCATCTGAGATCGTCCGTGCTACTTAAGAATTCAAAATTTCCCTTTCAAACCACATCGAAGTCGACCCTACTGAGCAATAACAAATCCACCTGGGTTTCTAGACCCCCTAATAGACACCACACATGACCGATACACGCGGTCCACAATAATAGTACCGCCCACAGGGGTGGACACATAATCGGATGTAACTAAAGGCTCACGGGGCATATCCAGAAAATGGGCAAAAATATGCTGAAACATATGAATACGAGGAATCGCGATCAAATAAAACTGAAGAATCTCAGTGACACACTAAAATAATACTTGTGATCACGGAATCTGAAGCCATAACATCTAGTCTGGCTAGAAGTGCATAAAATCGGGCCTGATCACCACCGGATCGACCTCCCCCTCTAGGACGACCCCTAGATGCCTGGGCGGGTGGTGTAGTAACTGGGACTGAAGCCGCGGGCTGACTCCTCTATTGATATGGACCTCCCGTAAAACGGGGACAAAACCTCTTGATATGACACGAATCTCCACACTCGAAGCAACCCCTCTCGGAGAATGGTGGTGGGGACTGAAGGGAACCTCTGGCATCGGGATAACTGGTGAAAGAGCATGGCATGGAAGAGTACTGAACTGACGGTTCACTGGATGAACTCTGTACTGGAAGAGCACTGAATGATGGGTGGCCCTGACGAGAATCGCGGGGACCATGCACCAATGGTACCCCACTATGAGTTGGGCGAGCTGGCTGATCAGGCCTTAATGGGCGGACTCTGCTATGCTGAACCTGACCCCTTGAGGGAACACTGCCAAAGCTACCAGATCCCTGAGGCCCCTTGGCCTTCCTCTCCTCTCTCTCCTGGCGACGAACTGACTCAATCTCTCAGACGATATCAACAACCTGCTCAAAAGTGGCACCCGAGACCCTCTCTTCGGAATTTATATGCTCTGCCTAGGGGTTCTGCACCTGCGGTCACTTTGCTCGTACCTACAGACTCGCACCTGCGGTCCCAGGTGTGCATCTGTGAGTTCCACTTATCTCCTAGCTTCCGCACCTGCGCCCCAGGCCTCGCACCTGCGGGCCCACAGGTGCAGTCAACCACTCCGCTCCTGCGTCCTACTCCGCATCTGCAGTAACTTACCGCTCTTGCGACCATTTCACCTGTGATCCCCAATCCGCAAGTGCGGACACACCAGAAGCAACAACTTCAGCTGCCAAAACCAACTTCCAACTTCTCCGATAACCATCTGATACCATACCGAGCCCCTCGGGGCCTCAACCAAAAATACCATCAAGTCACCTAACATCACCCGAACTTAGTCGAATCCTCAGAATACTCAAAACAACAGCAAAACGCCGAATTAACCCGAAATTCAAGCCTAAGGATTTCTAAACTTTCGAAATTCGCCAACAATGCATAAACTAACCAAACCACGTCCGAATGACCTAAAATTTTTCACATATATCACAAACAACACTACGAATATGTTCCAACTTCCGGAATTTCATTTCGATTCTGATATCAAATTTTCCACTGCCGACTGGAAATCGCCAAAAATCCAAGTTCGCCTATTCAAGCCTTATTCTACCACGGACCTCCGAATAACATTCCAAACCCACTCCTAAGTCCCAAATCACCTAACGAAGCTATCCAAACCATAAAAATGAAATTCCGAGATCATTTACTTATAAGCCTACTTCCGGTTGACTATTTCCACTAAATAACCAAACTTAAGAGACTAAGTGTCTCATTTCTCTCCACAATCACTCCGAACCCGAGCCAATAAACCCAACACAACACAACACAAAAGATCTGACCCACACAAATGAAGTAGAAATGGGGGGAAATGGGGCTAAACTTTCAGAACGAATGACCGGATCGTTAAACGTTGTGTTGATGAGTTGGTCAATGTGCGGCATCGAAAAAGAGTCTTTTGGGCACACTTTGTTTAGGTTTGTGAAGTCTACGCACATGCGTCATTTCCCATTTTTCTTTTTCACCATGACTACGTTGGCGACCCATTGAGGGTATTTGGACTCTCTAATGGAGCCGTTGGCGAGTAGCTTTTCCACCTCCTCGCGGACTGCTTCGTGGATTGTGACGTTGAATTTTCTTCTCATTTTCCGTACTGGTGGGTAGAATGGATCTACGTTCAATTTTTGCGTAGTGATGACTTTCGAGATACCTAACATATCTGCATGGGAGAAAGCGAATAGATCTGCATTGTCAGTTAGAAACTTGTGAAATTTACCTGGCTCGGAGAGTTTGTGACCAATGTAAGCTTTTTTCTGATGTCGTTTTTATCTATTTGGACGGGGTCCAGGTATTCTACCATTGACCCTGTGGATTCCATGATGTCAGGGTCCTTGATGACGTCGATTTGCTCATCGGATTTGGGTCCCGACTTTGGTAATTGCTATGCGTCTGAGCCCGTTCCCTTTAACTGTTGAGTGTATGTACAGTCCTGGGTGATGCGATAGCATTCTTGGGTTGTGCGATCTTCGTCTCTAATGCTAAATATCCCCCGCGGAGTAGGGAACTTGATTATATTGTACAAGCTGGATGGAATGGCTCTCATGGCGTGTATCCGAGGTCGCCCTATGATGGCATTGTAGGCCATATCCTGGTTCATGATATGGAACATTGTCTCTAGGGTGACGCCCCCGACCAGGACGGGTAATGTTATTTCTTCTGGAGTTCGCTCAACTGCATTGTTAAACCTGTCAGTGTTATGCAATGTGGTACTATCTTATCCTCGAGTCTTATTTAGGCAAGAACTCGAGGGTGGATAATACACGCGCCGCTCCCATCGTCGACCATTATTCTTTTTACATCAGTATCCAAAATCATAAGGTAATAACAAGAGCATCAAGGTGAGGGAAGGTCAAAATGTGGGTATCTGACTTATCGAAGATGATACTGTCTTCGAGGTCATCATACCATTCGTGTGTGATCGACCGCTTCAGTTTATGCGTGGTGGTGAAGTTCACGTGGTTGACTGCGGCTTCGTCGCCCCCGCCGATGATCATTTGGATGGTGAGGGCAGGGGAGGATGTCTTTGGAGGGCCTTGGTGTTGTTCTCGTCCATAGCCGAAGTTGGCTCTTCCTCGGTCTCTCATCAGCTCTTTTAGGTGTCCTTGGTTGAGCATGTTCACCACTTCCTGTCACAAAGCTATACAATCTTCGGTCTTGTGACATCGCTCCTGGTGGAACTCACAGAGAGCATTTGACCTTCTGGTGTTTGGGTCGGACTTCATCTTTTGCGGCCACTTCACCTTCTGTCCGAGCTTCTCTAGTGCGTACACTATTTCTGAAGGGGAAACACAAACATTATGAGTAGATAAGAGTGGAGTCATACCTCTCTCATTTCGTTGAGACCATGTATTTGGCCTAGACAACCCTTCTGTATAGCGAGGAGATGGTGGAATAGCTGCTCTGGCATAAGGTTGGTGCCTGTCCTAGTTGGGACGTGGGCCCGAGTGATCTCTTCGGGTATCATTGCGGCCATCTCTTCTCGACTCTATTTGGACTGACGTTATCCGTTGAGTGGGTTTGTTGAGGTCGTCCTCGTCTGCTCTAACCTCGTCGCAATAAGCATTGTGGATTTCATCCCAAGTGGTGGGAGGGTATTTCATGAGTCTGCTTAGCAATTTTCTGGTTGCCCTTGACCCATTCATGTTTAGCCCATTTTGGAAGGCTGCCACGGCCATCCCCTCAGATACATTTGGCAGGCTCATTCTGACTCTGTTGAATCGGGCGAGGAAGTCCGTGAGTCCCTCACCAGGAGAATGTCTAACGGCGAATATATCGTTCACCCTAGCCTCGACTTTCTTGGCTTCAGCGTGGGCGATTACGAACTTATCGGCCATCTCCTCGAACGTTGTTATTGACCATGCTGGTAGCTGCGAGTACCATGTTAAGGCTCCCCCTGTTAGGGTTTCGCCGAACTTATTCAGCAATACTGACGGTACTTGTTCCTTTGAGAGGTCGTTTCCCTTTACTAGCTTTGACGTAGTGAAAGATGTGGTCTTCGGGGTCCATCGTGCCGTCATATATTCTCAAATATGGTGGCATTTTGAAGGTTTTGGGTATGGCATGCGGGGCTGCCTCTTTGCTATATGGTTGTTCGACGAACCGGCCGACGTCCCGTTTAGGCAGGAGTTTTGGGGTGCCGGGTATCTTATCGACCCTTTTCTGGTGTTCTTTCATCTGGTCTCGGAGTGCCTTATTTTCATTTTCCATTTCTTTCATCTTCTTTAATATGGCTGCTAGTGCGTCATTGCCTGCATCAATAGAGGTGTTAGTATTACCTGTTGGACAGGGGGCGGGTTGCTCGTTAATGGCTGCAGCATCCGCTTGTGTGAGCGGGTTTGTCAAGGAAGTTGTTTAGTGTACTTGTTAGCCATACTTCCAATAGCTTCTTCACGGCCAGGGGTGCTTCTTCGGTTGTGGACTTGAAAGCCCCCCTTTCTCGTGCGATGGTTATACTTACATGACGAGGGGGGTTGAACCACTTTGCCCTGGTGTGACGCTTGGTGTCACATTTTCTTCGCCTTCTCCACCGGCCTCGTTGATGGTACTCATGAGGTTGACAGTGACATCTGCTATGGATTTTAACCTTTCTTCTCCTTTTCCTGCCATTGTTAGTTTGTGTGAATGAAAAAAGATAAAAGTTGTACGTATATTTCTTTTAGATCTAGTAGAAACTAAAGATTTTACCTAGAAAATCCCCACAGACAGTGCCAAATTATTTTGTCAAAAACAAAAGTATTAACCTTTTCTTTAAACGAGATGATACTTGAGATGAAGGGTTAATCTTAGTTAAGCTTATAACTGTTAGATCTGAATGTTTGATGGTGACCGAAACCGCAGTAGTAAAGACAAGCCAAACGTGTATGATGGTTACTAATAAATGCTCAAGGAGAAGTAGATTAAATGCATGCAATGACAGTAAATATAATAAAGACGAATATATCACTCAAATGTTGAATGACTAGGGCCAATCTACCTTTTGTCAGCAGTGTGGATAATAGCAAACGTGGATGAATACAAGATTCTTGGTTTGCAGATGAAAAGGTATCCTCAAACTCTAGAATCAATAGAAAAGACAAGTTTTGTATATTCTCAATAGTCAACTTTTACAAACGTGTTTCTTTCAGAAGGTTCAAGATCCTTTTTTCTCTTTTTCTCTTCCTATATATAGGGAACATTCTTTAGTAATCCTAAAAAAGTACAATCATAGAAATATTCTAATGGAATATTCTGCTTTCCTGCTCTAAGCTTATCTTAACGCCGCTATCTAATATCTCTATTCGACCACAACACCGACTTCCCTTGAAAAGGACTCTTCATCACTAGACCGTGGCCGGCTTAGACTTCGACCACGACCAACGACCAACAAGACTATTAAGTCCAATCCAAATTTCGACCAATACAACAATATCTCTTAAAGGATCCACATGGACATTGAAAGAAGAAACCGTACAAAGTCAAAATCGTAAAAAAGATCATTCAAGTTTTAGAAAATAAGGCAAGAAGCGGGAATATTAAATGCAATTATAATCGTCTACTACTTTCATATAATTGCATACTCCTAAAAGCATATTAAATTAGAACTATGCGATTATGAGTGGTGACAAATTAACATCAAAATGGTTGACAAAATTCATTAGTCATGAATAACATATACTTATATTTACATATCTCATAGGCAAGGGCGGACCTATAACCTAAATAATGAGTACGTGAACTCATGATCTGTTCGCCAAATTAGATATTTTATGTATGTATCTTTTAAAATTAGTCGAAAATTATCTGCTGGCACATATACTCCAAAAAATTTAATAGTGTACTTAGTTGAATACTGAGCTATTTACGAAAAAACATAAATTAATTCTTATTTAATATTTTTATTTTATTTTAGTGGTGCACCATATTCTAAAAATCTTAGATATAAATTATACGAATAATTTGTTGGACTTCGATCTTTTTGAGGCCTAAAGCCACAAGAACTTGAGTGGCCTATGAGTAGAGCCGCCCTTAGTGCGCCAGCAGTCATTTTGTTATATTGTAATCATGAGTTTCACATAGTGCGCATTTTGTTATTTTGGCAACCATAAGTTCATATAAAGCCATTGTTAGTTTTTGTGAATAAAAAAAGATAAACGGTTGTACGTGTGTTTCTTTTAGATCCAGTAGAAATTAAAGATTTTAACTAGAAAATCCTCACAGACAGCGTCAAAGTATTTTGTCAAAAACAAAAGTATTAAATTTTTCTTTAAATGAGATGATCTTGAGATGAAGGATTAATCTTAGTTAAGCTTGATAACTGTTAGATCTGAATGTTTGATGGTGACCGAAACCGCAGTAGTAAAGACAAGCCAAACATGTATGATGGTTGCTAATAAATGCTCAAGGAGAAGTTGATTAAATGCATGCAATTACAGTAAATATAATAAAGAAGAATATATCACTCTAATGTTGAATGACTAGAGCCAATCTATTCTTTGTCAGCAGTGTGGATAATAGCAAACGTGGATGAATACAAGGTTTTTGAATCTTGTAGATGAAAAGGTATCCTCAAACTCTAGAATCAATAGAAAAGACAGGTTTTGTATATTCTCAATAGTCAACTTTTACAAACGTGTTTCTTTCAGAAGGTTCAAGATCCTTTTTTCTCTTTTTCTCTTCCTATATATAGGGAACATTCTTTAGTAATCCTAAAAAAATACAAACGTAGGAATATTCTCCTTTCCTGCTCTAAGCTTATCTTAACGCCGCTATCTAATATCTCTATTCGACCACAACATCGACTTCCCTTGAAAAGGACTCTTCATCACTAGACCGTGACCGGCTTAAACTTCGACCACGACCAATAAAACTATTAAGTCCAATCCAAATTTCGACCAATACAACAATATCTCTTGATCTATTAGCTTAAAGGATCCACATGGACATTGAAAGAAGAAACCGTACAAAGTCAAAATCATAAAAAAGATCATTCAAGTTTTAGCAAATAAGGCAAGGAGCGGGAATATTAAATGCAATTCTAATCATCTACTACTTTCATATAATTGCATATTCCTAAAAGCATATTAAATTAGAACTATGCGATTAATGAGTGGTGACAAATTAACATCAAAATGGTTGACAAAATTCATTAGTCATGAATAACATATACCTATATTTACATATCTCATAAGCAAGGGCGAACCTATAGCCTAAATTATGGGCACGTGAACTCATGATCTGTTCGCCAAATTAGATGTTTTATGTATGTATTTTTTAAAATTGGTCGAATATTATTTGCTGGCACATATACTTCAAAAAGATTGATAGTGTACTTAATTGAATATTGAATTATTTATAAAAAAACATAACTTAATTCTCACTTAATATTTTTTATCTTTTTAGTGGTGTACTCATATTCTAAAAATCTTAAATATTAATTTATCGTACTTCGATCTTTTTGAGGCCTAAAGCCACAAGGACTTGAGTGGCCTACGAGTAGCGCCGCCCTTAATGCGCCAGCAGTCATTTTGTTATATTGTAATCATGAGTTTTACATAGTGTGCATTTTGTTATTTTGGCAACCATAAGTTCATATAAAGCCTCATTCTCTCAATATTTCTCAAAGATACCTATCTCTGCGATATAGAATCAAATCAATAAAGGGCGAGAAGATGCGGGTTCGATTCCCGCTATCCGCCAAGATCCAAGATAAAGTAATTTTATTATCCTTATCCTTCTTTATTTCCTGCTAATTTATTTGCTAATGTCTACTATTTTTACTTATTCAAAACGTCCACTGCTGAAAAATTAAATACGATCTCTTTCCATACTTCACAAGCAGCAGCTAGTTCTGGATTCCATTTGCAAGCCTCGCGAATAATTTCATTACCTTCCTGAGCAAGATCATGTCCTTGATTACGAGCCCTCCCTTTCCTGCTAGGATTGGAAGTCCTGTATTTTACATATCCATATGATTGAGTCCTTGGATTTTCGAAATAGTGTAAAAAGAAGTGCTTTGAATCATTGCTATTTGACTCGGACATGTTCTAAAAAAGTCGAGGTATTTCGAATTGTTTGATGACACGGACAAAGTCAGGGAAAACCTCTGAAATTATTTCAAAATTGAACCTTGGACATATAAGAGTTCCGAATATAGAATCTCTTTAGAAAGAAGATCTTTTGTCTCATGGTAGCCTGCTCCAGTCCCCTTACGAAACTTTCGTTATTGGGTTAGCCATACACTTCACATGTTTCTCGGTGCACTAAGAGGCGGGACCACAAGGGTCTATCGTATGCAGCCTTACCCTACATTTCTACAACAAGTTATATTTATGGCTCGAACCTGTAACTTCCTGGTCATATGACAACAACTTTACCAGTTACACCAAGACTCCCTGAAGAATCAAATGAATATCCCCATTATATTAGGCACAAAATATCAGTCAGTTAATGACATGGTAGGTGGAAGAAAGACATGAACAGGTTAGAAAAATAGCCCTGAACAAGGGCACTTGAGAAAAACACACAATCAGTCAGCAAATCAAGTTACAAATTAAATACACTGAAACAACAGAAAATTAAGCATTAACTAAACATAGATGTTGAGACTGTATTTCCTTTTATCAAGGTTTCGGCAAGGTACATCTCATCTAATTTATAGATAAATCATCTAACTGCCGAGATTGCCAGCTGCTGCAGAAAAGCAGGTTCTTTTGGTTCTGGGATGGGTACAGTATAATTGCTTAATATGAAAACTATGTCGGACATTGTTAGCCGATCAATTAGAATTTCTTGAACACAAACAAGGGAAACAAGAATAGACCGTGTTGCCTTGTTAGATGATCACTATTGGCCTTTGTTTGATCAGTATCCAAAATCCTTGCCATTTCAAAGTCTGATATTTTGGAGAACTTATACTTACTACAGGAAGTTGGAACACTAAATCCTCTTATCGAGGCATTGGCAAGGTAAATGTCATCTCATTTATGGATATATCATTTAACTGTTGAGATTGCAAGCTGCTGTGAAAAGCAGGTTCTTTTGGTTCCGGGATGGGCAATGTTTCGTTGCTTAACATGACAACTATGTCAAACATTGTTGGCCGATCAGTTGGGATTTCCTGAACACAAAGAAGTGCAACCTCTATACACCTTGTCGCCTTATCGCGATCGCAAGTTTCCCTTATTGATGGATCAATCAACTCCAACATTCTTCCTTCTTTCCACTTATTCCAAGCCTAAAAGATCAAATGAGTTACCCCATAAATGAAAAAAAATATATATTGAAAGAAAACAAACTTGGACAAAGTTTCCAAATGTCCTGAGTGTTCTTACCCATCCTAATAGGGACACAGAAACTTGAGTCATGAAAAAGTTGGAGTTTCGCTGGCCAGTCAGAATTTCTAAAAGTAATACTCCAAAGCTGAATACATCTGATTTTTCTGAGAATTGGCCATATACTACGTATTCTGGAGACATATAGCCACTATACCAGATTTGCATAAATCGGTGTTTGTTAGCTATACACAAGAGGCAATGACATAAAAGCTCGGAAACTACAAGTCAAAAGGGGTTACTATTACTTACTATGTACCAACCACTCGGTTTGTATTGGCCTGTGTTTGATCAGTCCCGAAAATCCTTGCCATTCCAAAGTCTGATATTTTTGGGATCATCTCTTCATCAAGCAGAATGTTGTCTCGAGTATTTGTGTAGGTAAAGCATTCCTTGAGCAATTCCTTCTATTATCTTGAAACGCGTATTCCAATCGAGTGTAACTTTTAGACAAGTGTCTGCAATAAAAATGAATATCTCATTAAAATTGTAAAGCCATTTGAGGTCTTTAACCGAGTAGAAGAAGACGAACCAAAAAGAAATTTGTCCAGGCTGCAATTGGGCATATATTCATAGATTAGTATTTTCTCCTCCCCTTCAACACAACATCCTAAAAGGCTGACAAGATTTTTGTGCTGCAGTTTTGCAATTAAGTTCAACTCATTCATGAACTCTTCCAGTCCTTGAGATGACCTTCTGCATAGCCTTTTGATAGCTACGTCTCCAAATTCGACCAAAAACCCCTGAAACAGTATGTTTAAAATGAGACAGATAACTTAAAGCAATATCAGTAAAATACTAAAGCTGAATTCTAACACCTTAAACACAGGGCCAAAGCCACCTTCTCCAAGTTTGTTTTCTTCGTGGAAATTGTCTGTAGCCTCTCTTGTTTGCTGCAGGCTGAACTGTAGCAACTTCATATCGCTTTTTCCCACAGAATATAAGCTAGATACAGACTTGATGAGAGCAGAAGGTCAATTCTTCCAGCCTGATGTAAAGCAAATCAGTGTAATCCATACAAGTTTTGGTGCTAATTTACACAATTAAGAAGTACTTGACACACCTTGTCTTCTCAAGTGCTTTCTTTTGGAGACAAAAGCAAAAATACTAATAAGAACCAAGATAGCAGATATTGTAGAAACAATACTTGCAATAAAAATTATGTGTCTCCGAGCTGAATTCCCAGATACGTGACGAGTAACTGCATCCAGAAGACAAATGGTAGATAAATAAGATAAATTTTGTTTTCTAGATAAAAGATGTAATGAATTATTATTATTAGTAGAATTGATAGAAATTGAAGTGAAAATACCTGGCTCAGAGCCACGAACTCGAACATAGAGAGCTCTGCCAGCAGTGTAGTTATGTGCAAGGTCTAGTAAATCTCCAAACCAAATTAAACAGGTGCTATTTGGATAAGCATAAGCTGAGCAGGAACAGTTTCTAATGCACTGAGTTTCACACTCCATAATGCTCATATTCGACAAGGAGATAGCATGATCGGCCAACTTCATATTCTCGTGCTTCAAAAACCCATCTCCGCCATCACACGCCAATGCTAATTTTCTAGCACAACCTCCATTCGACTTCCCATTTTCCCAATCTGTCGAAAATCTTGGTTCAAATCCTGTTAAACATTTGCATAATCCGCTTGTTCTGATCCCACAGCTTCCAAATGGACCACACTGCGCATAATGTTCCCAAGGAACTTGTGGTGCCTGAAATTCAACTTTCCACTTATTAGCATACTGAATCCATGCCAGCACCTGAAGGTAACCACTAGGTTTCAAAACGACGATTATTGTTATCAGGCTTTTGGTGTAACCATAAGTAAGAAATACTCCATCTTTTGTTGAAGCAACAGAAAGATACCATGCAATTCCTAGGAAACTCCGGCCTCCAGCGTATTCATTACTATCGTCAAACCTATAATAAATACTGTTCTGCTTCCAAATGTAAAACTGTGGTCGTCCTTGAGGATCTACTCCAAAAGAGAAATTTCCAGGCCGAGGGTCTTCACTACTTGTCCACGAATTGATTAGAGTTCGTTGGCTAGTTGTTCTATTATAACCGAGTGTCATCTCATGCATAAATGTATCCGTAGGATGTTCAAAGCTCTGCCACAATATATGGGACTCACCATGCATGAGAACAAGATTTCCATTATCTAAAAGTGCTCCCACAGCAGAATTTGAAGCCAAACCTGTTGTGGATGAAACATTTGACGACCAAATAAGTTTACCATTTTCATCGAAAACCACTAAATTTCCATCATCACCAATAGTGAAAACTGCAGTAGAATTCTGAGAGATTGGAGATTCTCTGTTAGCAACCCAAATGACAGTTAGTTCAGGGATGGTATTATACCATATGCCAATATAGCTGAATGTAGAATTGCCTGGAGTGAAGAAGCCTAAGGCAAAAGTTCCACCTGTTGAAACCATTTTCTGATTACCAGTAATTGATTTGCCCACCTTGATACTGTCTTCACTTGCAAGAAGGGTTAAGCAAGAACATGAGAATACTAGTACAAAACCTACGACAGTATCCAACTCCATTAGTTTTCCTACTTGTTTGTTCCTGTTTTATTCTTTATCCCAAGAATGTTCTTTATTAGCACAATTTTTTAAATAAACATAGTACTACCTCTTTTAAAAGATTGAGAGAATTTAAAAGATTTGTGGTCCCTTTCTCCCAAAATATATACACACCTAAATTACGCGTTTGTAAACATTAAGTAAAGATACTCCCTCCGTTCCAATTTATCTGAACATGTTTAATCGGGCACGGAATTTAAGGAAAAATAAAGACTTTTGAAATTTTTGATGTTAAATAAGTCAAAAAGTGGCCCAGAATATTTGTGTGGTTATAAAAACTTCTCATTAAGGATATAATTGAAAGTTTAAGCTAAATTATTATAAAATTTGAAAATGGATAACATTTTTGTAACGGATCAAAAAAAAAAAAATAGATTTACACAAACTGAAACTAACCTTTAACGACATGCTCCTATTATTAGTTGTCATGGTTACAAGAGTGTGGAAATCAAGAGAACAATGGCTTCCACTTAGTGGGAAAATTAATTGAGTTTCATATTTAGCTTGGTTTTTAACATGTTATCAAAGCTGACCTTTCATGTGTTCGTTCTCACACTGTAAACAATCAGCCAAAAGAGTTTATATACGTCTTAGGGCACTATTAAGTATTAACTGCCTTAAAATTTTGACTTTATGCTCAAACTTTTTCCAAAGTTTTACACGTTTCTAAACATTAAGTAATGACAAAAAAGATAATGTTTAACGACATATTATTATTTTTCATGGCTACAGAGTGTGGAAATGAACAGAACAATGGCTTCCACTTAAGGGGAAAATTAATTGAGTTGGATATTTAGCTTGGTTTTTACATGTTACCAAAGCTGACCTTTCATGTGTCCGTTCTCACACTGTAAAAAAATCAGCCAAAAAAGTTTATATAGGTCTTAGGGCACTATAAACTGCCTTAAAATTTAGATTTAATGCATTATTTCACATTATAATGATCACTTATAGCAGTTCTCGAGGATCTAGCAATCTAACAGAACTTCCCCTTGATTGACTTTAAGAAATGGAACTTTAAAATTTTTTGATGAAGTATTTATATCATGTTCCAAAATGGTTACCGTGATGGGATAGACAAGGAGATGGGATATCCCATAGGACACCTCTACGTGAGATAGTTAATCCCACCAGTTTAGTACAAAATGACTCCCGTGATTAATTAATATTCATAACCAAATACGATACTCTCTCCGTTCCAATTTATGTGAACTTGTTTGACTGGACACAGAATTTAAGAAAAAAATGAAGACTTTTGGAATTTGTGGTCCTCTAAACAAGTCAAAAAGGGGTCCAGAGTATTTGTGTGGTTATAGAAGCTTCTCATTAAGGGTAGAATTGTAAGTTTAAGTTAAATTATTTCCAAATTTAGAAAGGGGCCATTCTTTTTGGAACGGACCAAAAAAGAAATAAGTTCACATAAATTGGAACGGAGGGAGTATAAAATAATCCCACATTTTATTCTGAAACTGTTATCTCTTACCCCACCAAAGAAACGACCCGAATACTCCCTCCTGCCCAAAGTTTTAAAATTTGTGGTATAACAAGTCATAGATATTTGTGTGAACATTAAATACAAAATGAAAATTTAAAGTTCAATTATTTTTGTTGGAACACGATAAAATAAACACATTAATTTAGCGCGTAAATTGCAAAACGAGAACTTACTTGCTCTTCGTGAAGTGGAAGCGAAAGACTAGAATCACTGGTCGGTAGTGGTTGTCACGTTGTGACGGAGCAACCTCCTATATCACTATTTATACCCTCGTCTGGATTGAGAGAGAAAGAGAGAGTGCGGGAAAAAATAATGCCTATATTTTGTATAATTTGTTGTACAGTGAATGTGCACTTATATAAGGAATATTAGGGTTCACTAATGATCCTATTAGGCCTTAAAGCACCCCTTATGGGTGGACCCAATTTTCCTACATCTCCCACTCACACATAAGGGGAGCGCTCACCTAATCTGAGAAACATATTCTCATCTCATCTCCTCAATCATTCATACAGGAAAGTAAACCATGCGACCAACATACAATGATAGCTAAGTGTTATACATCTATTTGGAGTATATAGCCTCTCGTTGAGTCAAACTTGAAAGTAGATCATAAAGTATGCAGTACCCTAGATCATATAAATCACATTTAATATAGTCTCAAAATCTCATATATCATTATTTCTTGTATTCATAATCATAACTCATAAGTTATAACGGGTGCACCAGTGAATACAAACAAATGAAATTCCATCGATGATTGATAAGTAGGGATTTTAATCGCTTATTTGCTTTCTTTTACTTGCGTTTTAGCTAAAAATTGCTTAAAGGTATTCCCGAGAACTAATGAAATGTGCTTTCTTGCAGGAATATCGAGATACGAGCCAAAAAGTCAAGATCAACTCATAAAAGAGTCAAAATTGGACAAGGATCAAAACATGGCAAAAAGTCCTATAGTGTGGACCACACAATACTATGTGTAGCCGCAAATAATGAAAGAGCGTTGTTAGATTTTTTTCAGAGAATGCGGACCGCACAATTATTGTGCCGCTGCAGAGGAGGAGATTCAGAGAGTTGATTTTAGGCAATCTGAGGATATGCAGACCGCACTATTATTGTGCGGCCGCACTCACAAATGTGTGGTCCGCAAAAGAAGGTCCAAGACCCAGCCAAATTTAAGTATGTGGCCGCACTCAGAAATGTGCGGTCCGTACAATTAGATGAAATACAGCCGCATCCCAATTTTATGCGATCGCAGAAATTCCAATTGGCCAGTCAATCTCAACATGCGGACCGCACAACCTCCGTAGGGGCATTTATGTCAGATATTTTTAGCTTAGTATAAATAGAACTTTTTTTCATTTTTAGGTTACGTTGTGTAAGTGAGGAGCACCTGAGCCATTTTTAGTTTCTATTTTGGGTAACATTGTACTATATTTGCTTCTAAACATTAGATTTTCTTTCCTCAATCAATTATTATGCATTCTATCTTAATTTCTTCTTTTATTTCTTCATTTTCTATGAATAGCTAAACTCTTAACTAGGGTTGTGACCCAACCCTAGTATGAGTACTTAATGGGTTATTGATTTAGGGCTTATTTATGATTGGGTATATAATATTTAGCCTTGTTCTTGCTTGAATTCCAGAATTAATGGTTGGAAACATTGATTCATGTCTATTTGACTTAGTCTCTTCTTGAGAAAGAGAGACTACAACAACAACAACAACTACCCAGTAAAGTCCCCCAAAGTGGGGTCTGGGGAGGGTAATGCGTACACATACATTACCCCTACCCCGATAGGGCAGAGAGGCTTTTTTCAATAGACCCTCGGCTCAGGAAAACGGAAATAAAAATAGGAAAATACAATCCATTAGTAACTCCAGCAAAAACCGTAGAAATAGTAACATAAGCATAGAAACGATAAGATAAATGACATGCAATAAAATTATCCAGTATCTAAGGCCCGGGGCTAAGATAAACAGCAAGGATAGTATGAGCTCAACATAAACTACAGGCCGTCTAAGATCAACCCTATCCAACCCCCACCGCACCCCGAGTATAAAGTAGGGAAAGATCTATTACCCCCTAGCCTACAACCCTGATGCTAGACCTCCAGACCTTCCTATCAAGGGAAATGTCCTTGGAAATATGCAGTCTAGCCATATCCTGCCTGATCACCTCTCCCCAATACTTCTTAGGCCGCTCTCTACCTCTTCTCGTACCCACCACCACCAACCACTCACACCTCCTCACCGGAGCATCAAGGCTTCTACTTCGCACGTGCCCGAACCATCTGAGCCTCACTTTCGCATCTTATCATTCACAGGGGCCACACCCACCTTCTCCCGAATATCTTCATTCCTGATCCTGTCTATCCTAGTGTGCCTGCACATCCACCTAAGCATCCTCATCTCTTCTACCTTCATCCTTTGAATATGGGAGTTCTTAACCGGCCAACACTCTGCTCCATGCAACATGACCGGTCTAACCACCGCTCTATAAAATTTACCTTTGAGTATCGGTGGAACTTTCTTGTTACACAAGACTCCAGATGCAAGCCTCCATTTCATCCAGCCCGCCCCTATATGATGAGTGATGTCCTCGTCTATCTCTCCATCCCCCTGAATCACCGACCCAAGGTACGTGAAGATATCTTTATTGGGGATGACCTGTGATCCAAGCCTCACGTCACTGCCTACTTCCCTCGACCCAGCGCTAAACTTGCACTCCAGGTACTCTGTCTTAGACCTGCTCAATTTGAAACTCTTAGACTCGAGGTTCTATCTCCAAACCTCCAGCCTCTCTTTAACACCAACCCTCTTCTCATCAATTAGAACTATGTCATCAGCAAATAACATACATCATGGCACATCCCCTTGAATATGGTGTGTCAGTGCATCCATCACCAAGGCAAATAGGAATGGGCTAAGCACATGGTGTAACCCCATAACAACTGGGAAATGCTCCGAGTCACCTCCCATAGTCCTAACCTTAGTCTTAGCTCCATCATACATGCCCTTGATCGCTCTTATGTAGGCTACCGGCACGCCCTTTGCCTCAAGACATCTCCAGAGCACCTCCCTAGGGACCTTGTCATACGCTTTCTCCAAGTCAATAAACACCATGTGCAGATCCTTCTTCTTGAGAAAGAGAGACTAAGTCTAGGAAAATTTGGCTAACTAGGAATTAAGGTGAACTCAAGAAATTGATAGCCCCAATTAAAGGTTCGAACTTAGAGATAGTAAGACCCGACTGGAGCATTTATCACTTGCTTTGTGAAATACCCATTTGGGCTTGAGAAAGCCAAAATCGGGCAAAGTCACTCAAACTACCGAGAGGTATAGAGTGAGTAATTGAGTGTGATTGCTATATTGTATCCCAATCAACCAAACATGCCCTAAAACTCTAAATCTGTTAGGTAACCAACTAGCAGAAGTTGAAACCCTAGATCTTTTATCATTCTAAAAACAACCAAAACCAAAAATATTGTCTCCTGGTTTTATAATTGCAATCAATAGCTTAAAGTAGAACTAGAAACAACAATCGAGAATGTGAAAGTGTAATCCATGGAATATCATACATTCACACTAAATGTACACCTAATCCCAAATTTAACTCCCTATGGATTCGACCCCAACTGTGAGTTTGCGCGAGATCAACTTTTGGCGCCATTGCCGCAGAGTTAAGCGTATTTAGATATATATTTAGGGTTTTGTGTGATTTGTCTTCTTTTCCTTCTGAGTCACTAATTTTATTTTTGAATTGCTTATAGGTACGAGAATGGCTCTCAACAATGAGCCCATAAGGAATTTTCCATTGGGGGAGGAAGTGGACGATGATCAAGGTGATGAGGTTTATCCCAAACCTCGAGTAAATAGGTGAGGCAGACCGCCTCATGATAATGTTCCCGTCCCTCCCCCACCTCCACCAAGAGCGGCAGTGTACCGTGTGTTGTCAAATGAGGGTTATGCAAGTGCTATAGTCCCGTCCCGTATTAGGGCGGGCAACTTCAAAATCACCGGCGTGATGCTTACACTACATGAGCAACGGGGATTATTCACCAGGGCTCCAAGCCAAAATACATACAAGCATCTCAAGGGGTTCGTCGATACTTGTTGGGGGAGCAAGCAAATAAATGTTTCGAGGGATGCATTGCGTTTGAGGCTATTTCTTTTTATCTACGGGGAAAGGCATTGGACTAGTTAGAGAGATTACCCAATCATTCCATCCATACATGGGATGAGTTGGCCGAAAAGTTCATTGCTAAATTCTTCTCTCCGTGGCACATGGCTACACTACGGGATAAAATTCTAGCATTCAAGCAAGAGCCCAAAGAGCCATTTCACGATATTTGGGAAAGATATCGTACAATGGTTAAAGAGTGCCCGAATAATGATATGAACGAGTCCATGATCCAACAAACCTTCTACATGGGGATCGACACAACAAATCAATGTATGGTGAGCGGGAACTTCATGAACACGCCTTATGCCGAAGCTTGTGAAATTTTGGATGAGGTGGCAGATACCTCGTCGGCGTGGCAAAGTAAGGCTAATGTTCCTCAGGGTGGCCCAAATATCATTCACCTACACAAGGAACTACATGATCATGGGTAAGCTATTTCCGAGTTAACAACCACAATGAACCAATTGGCCAAAGATCAGCTTCAACAAGTTCAAGGGCCGAAACAAGTGAATGCGATGGAAGGGGTGAATATGATGATGAACAAGAGACGGCAAAAAGGTCAACAAAGGCAAAGCCGTCCGGAACAATTTGTGCAAGAGGATAGTGGGTATGACCAAGGTGATTCGTACAATGAGCAAGAAGAAGAAGTGCAATATGTCAACAATGATCAAGGTCAAAGAAATAATGCTCAAGGAAAAAATCAATAACAATGGATATCACAAGGAAATAAAGGAAATTGGAACAACCAAAGCCACCAAGGCAATTGGGGAAATAACAATAATCAAGGCAATTGGAATAATTAAGGTAACCAAGACAATTGGGGATGAAATAATCAAGGTAATTAGGGTGGCAACAATCAAAGCAATTGGGGAAGCAACAACCAAGGGGGTTGGAAAAAAAATAACTAGGGGAATCGGGGGGTCGGGCTTTCAAAGGTCCCCGATGTATCAACAACCAAGCAACCCGCCTCCATATTTGTCTCAAGGTTCTAGTTATTCCAATAATGAGATGGGACATATTGAAAATTTGTCCAAACAAATGATGGAGAAAAATCCCGACTCCGATGCTCAATTAGCCTCCCACAACACTTCAATCCGCAATTTAGAGGTTCAACTTGGCCAAATCTCGCAAGCTTTGAACACTCATCCTAAGAGGGCACTACCTAGTGATACGGTGGTATATTCGAAGGGTGGGAACAATACGGGACATGCCAATGGCCGTAACTGTGATAACAAATGACAAGAATGAATTTATCCACACAAGAACTATCACCGGGTGGAGAGTGTGCATGGACTATAGGAAGCTCAACAAAGTCACTCGAAAAAATCATTTTCCGCTTCCATTTCTTGATCAAATGCTTGATAGGTTGGTCGGACGTGCTTTTATTGCTTCCTTGATGGATACTTGGCTACAATCAAATTCTTATCGCTTCTGAGGACCAAGAGAAGACCACTTTCACTTGTCCATATGGTACTTTCGCATTTTCACGGATGCTATTTGGGTTATGCAATTCACCGACGACATTTCAACGGTGTATGATGGCCATCTTCACCGATATGGTGGAGGAATTTCTTGAGGTTTTCATGGATGATTTTTTCGTGGTGGGGAATTCTTTTGAAGAATGCTTGGATAACTTGGACAAGGTATTGGCAAGATGTGAGGAAACAAACTTGGTTTTGAATTGGGAGAAATGTCACTTCATGGTAGAGGAATACATTGTCCTCGGTCACAAGATTTCAAATCATGGTATTGAGGTTTATAAAACCAAATTTGAAGTGATCTCCAAACTACCTCCCCTACATCCGTGAAGGGAGTGAGGAGATTTTTGGGTCATGCAGGGTTCTACCACCGATTCATCAAGGACTTTTCTAAGGTGGTAAACCCCTTGTGCAAAATTTTGGAGAAGAATGCCAAGTTCCATTTCAACGAAGATTGTATGAAGGCATTCGAATTGCTCAAGTATAAGTTGACTACTACTCCTATTATCACCGCACTGAATTGGAGCTTACCTTTTGAGCTTATATGTGATACAAGCGATGTGGCGGTTGGAGAGATATTGGGGAAATGTATCAACAAGATCCTCCATCCAGTCTACTATGCTAGTAAGACCATGAATAAGGCCCAAGTCAACTACACAGTGACTGAAAAAGAGCTCATTGCTATTGTCTTTGCTATGGAGAAGTTCTACCCGTACTTGATGGGTACAAAGGTTATTTTTTCACACCGACCATGCGGCGCTTCGATATTTGATGAGCAAGAAAGATTCTAAAGGAAGAATAATGCGGTGGGCACTTCTTTTGCAAGAGTTTTATCTAGAGATTCAAGATAAGGGGAGTGAAAACCAAGTAGCGGATCACTTGTCTCATTTGGAGGAGGAGGGGAGGCCACATGATGGCCTTGAGATAATGATTCCTTTCCCGACGAGTAACTCCTAGCCATTTCTATGACCGGGATGCCATGGTATGCTGACTTAGCCAATTATCTTGTGAGTGGCATTGTACCGAATGAGTTCTTTTCAAACCAAAGGAAGAAGCTCAAACGAGATTGCCTTGACTATTATTGGGATAAGCCCTATCTCTTCCGAATTTGTACTGATGGATGTGATTCGACGTTGTGTACCAGAGGAAGAACAAATGGGAATTCTTGAGTCTTGCCACTCTTCGCCATATGGTGGTCACCATGGTGAAGCGAGAACGGCTACAAAGGTGTTAAGTTGTGGATTCTATTAGCCTACGCTTTACAAGGACACTAGCGATCTCGTCAAATATTGTGATGAATGCCAAAAGACCGGTGGGATTTCCAAGAAAAATGAGATGCCCATCACCACCATATTAGAGATTGACATTTTTTATGTGTGGTGCATTGATTTCATCGGTCCGTTCAGGAGCTCTTGTGGGAACACTTATATATTGGTAGCTGTGGATTATGTGTCAAAGTGGGTTGAAGCCGTGGCTTTGACCAACAATGAAGCTCGGAGTGTGGTGACATTTTTGAAAAAGAATATCTTAACAAAGTTTGGTACACCAAGGGCCATTATTAGTGATGGGGGATCGCACTTTTGCAACAAAGCTTTTGATACTTTACTCTCAAAGTATGGTGTCACTCATAAAGTGTCGACCCCCTATCATCCTCAAGAAAGTGGACAGGTTAAAGTCTCCAACCGGGAGATCAAGAGTATTTTATCAAAGATCGTGAATGCCAACTGACGAATTGGTCGAAGAAACTTGATGATGTTCTTTGGGATTATAGGACATCTTACAAAACACCAATTGGTATGTCTCTGTATAGGTTAGTGTTGGGGAAAGCTTGTCACCTATTGGTGGAACTTGAGCACAAGGCTATGTGGGCACTAAAGATGCTTAATCTTGAGTGGGATGTCGCCGCCAATTTAAGGGTGGGACAATTGAATGATCTTGATGAATTCTGGTTCCATGCATATTCAAGCTCGCCCTTGTACAAGGACAAGATGAAGTACTTCCATGACAAATATATCCAGAATAAAGAGTTCAAAAAAGGCGATCTTGAGCTATTGTTAAATTCTCAGTTGCAGATGTTTCTGAGAAAGTTGAAATCCAAGTGGAGTGCCCATTTGAATTTGTGCATGTGACACCCTTTGGTACATTAGACTTGAAGAAAAAAATGATGAAGTGTTTAGATTCAATGGTCACCGGGTAAAACATTATCTTGGCAAGGTTGATGATGGACACGTCGTGGCGCTGCTTCATTTCAAGTGATTGATGGTAACCTGCGTCGTGCCGCGACGTTAAATCAGGCGCTTCTTGGGAGGCAACCCATGTTTCTTTTCATTTTGTTTTCATTTTCTTCTTCTTTTTAGATAGGTTTTGTATTGAGCTAACCGGTTTTGAAGTGAATTGCAGGAATGAATGTGTATTACAGGGACAATTTGGAATATATTAGCCAAGTGTTGAACTTAAGTGGACCGCACCAAAATTGTGTAGACCGCACAAAATTATTTGCAACCACAGAGAAGAGTCTGCAGCCACACAATTCCTTGTGTTGCCGCACAACTGGGTACCCAAATTCACCAACTCTCTGAATTTGGTTTTGCAGGAAAATGGCCAAAATGCGGCCGCAGACAAAATTATGCGGACTGTACAAGGTTATGTGGCCGTACTCATTTTTGTGTGGACCTCAGAGCTAAGTCCAACCACAGGTAAAGAGTGCGGACTGCACTCAAAATTGTGCGGCCGCACTCAGGTGAGAGTTTTGATCGACTTTGCTAGGGTATAAATAGGGATTTTCGCCACTATTCACACTTTATGCTCTCTAAACTCTCAAGCCCTAGAAAACACTATGCAACCCAAAAACAATTTTCACAAATCTCACTCAACTCATCAAGCTAGATTCTTACCTGCGTCATTTACTACTGGTATGTTCAATTCATGTAGATTTTTGTTCATTTTTCTCAATATTTATTTTTGATTTCTTTGAGTAGTTTAGTCGATTTTAGGCCTAAAAATGTCAGTGTGCTTCAAAATCATGTGGGTAGATTCATACATGCTCATTAGGGACTGGGTAGACCACCAATCTTGTTAATTTGTGCACACCATGCTTAATTTGTGAAAAACTTGCAAGAACCCTAAGTTTAGAGCCGTTACTGTTCAAATTGTGCGGCCGCACACATTTTTGTGTTGTCCGCATAGCTGGTAAATAGGGAATTGGTTGTGTTTGAAATGTGCGAACCGTACTTAAAATTTGGCGGTCCGCAAAAAAAGTGTGTGGCTACATAAAAATGTGTGCGACCACACTCTAAAACTTTAGAGAATCAGAACTTTTAGGTTTGGAATTGTGCGGCCGCACTCAAAATTGTGTGGTCCGCACTTGAGGATGTGTGTCGGCACTCACAGATTATGCGGTCTGCAATCTAGTGTTTGCGGCGGCACTTCAAAATTGTGCGGTCCGCACTAGACAGTTTGCGGCCGCACTCAGAATTATGCGATCTGCACTATCTCTTTGATGACTGATTGTCTGCAACTATTCTGCAACTGTTTTACTTTATTTGAATTCAACTGACATATGTAACTTGTATTGCAGACAATGGTTAGATCACATGGTAGAGGCGATACATCAAAGGGAGAGGTGAATCTTCCCGAGGCAGGTGTAAAGGCACTCACCCTCTGGGAGTGCAATCAAAACCTATTGCCAAGAAGCCGACCATCGGTAGAGGAAGGGCCTCAGAGCCCTCAGAATCCAGCTCTTATGAACCATCAAGAGAAGCCTCCGAAGGCCAGTCTATGGAGGTCCAACCTGAGCCCCAGTACTAACCAACTCAACCCACTGAGTGCTATCAATTGCGCAATGAGCCTACAGACAGTTCTTCTACTGATTCTGATGTGGGAAGCCAGGGTTCCGAGCCCTCCTCTTCACCTACCCCTATGGAACCTATTGATGTCGATGACGATGATGTTCCGGATGACGGTAGAGTGGGAGACACTCAAGTGGGTGGCCTTAAGAGGACAAAGAAGATGGAAATGTGGGAAGATAGATTTGTCAGCCTTTCAACATTTAACATATTTTGGGAGTTATGGCCTATGAGGTCGATCACACTTGACCGACAATTCTTGATGAAGTATTTAGATGTTCATAATACAAATGTCCTTAGACAGTTCTAGGAGCGCAAGGGATGGAAGTATTTAACTCACCCGGTCTTAGATGCAAATGAGCACTTAAGGGAGTTCTACGCAAATGTAGCTCATATCAAGAAGGGAACAAAAATGACGAAAGTGAGGAATTTGAAAGTCCATTTTGATGTCGTCTCTTTGAATGCTTATGTGGGTTTTGAGCAAGTGGAGGCAGTCCAATACTTAGAGAAGTTAGCTCTGGGTGAAGCAGCTCGCCCTTGGCTGGCTGAGATTTTGGCTGCCCGAGGACAACCACCCCCATGGATTACAGCAGGAGTGCCTATCCTCCGGGCCACCGTCAATTTCAAAGCTAAAGGGTGGAAAACCTTTGTGTGTAGCAGGATTGATCCAAGCTTGAATGAGAACAACCTCCCACTTCCTCAAGCGGTTCTAGTGGCTTCTATTGTTGCGGGGTACCCGACCAATGTGGGTGCCATCATGTCAACCAAAATCACATTGGCGGTCCAAAAAAGTGAAAAGTCCTACCCCTATTTGAACACCCTCACAGAGTACTTCAATGATGCAAAGGTGGAGCTAAGGCCATATGACACAAAGGCAAAAGCTAAGGGGCCTTTATCATGGTATCACTTGCAGAGTGGGGACAACCCAAAGTTCAAGGGTAAGGACACTACCATCATTGGTAAGTCTGACGAGCCATCGGTGGTAGGTTCAGAGGATGCTACTGAGCCATCTACAACTCTCATGCCTTCCACAACAATTGGACCTTCCACCGGGACAGCCGCCATACCACCACCTTCATCCTCTAGACCACTAAGTTCAGTTCCAGAGCCAGCCTCATCCACCTATCCTCTCACTTATTTGCGAGTCTCCCAGACTTTGGCGAGCCTAACAACTAGATGCAGACAGCCACCTCTAAGTTGTTTGGTGTATCCAGTACTATTGTAGCACAATACTCTACTCCAGCAGTGTCACAGGTACCTCCGTCAGTGGAGGAAACACTGAAGAATATTTTGGACAACCAAAAGACTATCATGGACACACTAGTAGCTTAGCGGGGTGCCAATGTGGAGTTTGCCAAGCAAGTGAAAAAAATGAGAAAGTCCCAAGCTTCACAGAAAGCAGTGGAGAGTTTGAGACATGAGGTGAAGAAGTTAGCAGCAGCAGGTGATTTGACCTTTGATCTACTGATGGAGACAGGTCCATCAGTACATCTGACTTAGCAGCACCATCAGCAGAGGCATCAGCTGGCCAGTCTGACGAGCAAGATCTCACTGTCCCCACTACTGAGGAGATGTTTCAGCTGCTCACCAACCCTGTTGTCCCTCATCCCGGAGATGATGACATATATTTAGAAAATACCGAGGGTGGTGATGATTCCAGTCACCTTGAGACCATATAGGGAAATTTCTTTACTCTCTACCCTTTTATGTTTTGATTTTTTTGAGCATTGAGGATACTGCTTATTCTTTTTCTGGGGGGGNTAATTTTGATGATTTGGATTACTGTTGATGGCATTTGATTACATTTGGGCATTTAATAACTTTAATACGCTTTTTATTTTTTTATTTTTTATCTTTTTTTTCTCCCTTATTATGTATATATTCATCCCTCTTGTATATATTCATTTGCCTTACCTTTAGTAGTTTATTTCATAGCTTCTTCGTTTTGTTTTCTTAATAGTATAACTTCTTATTTACTTTATTATCTTCTTCTTGATTTGTTAGCTTCTTTTTATGTTTTAGTGAATAATAAGCCTTTAGTTTTATTAATGCCATGGTTCTTTCCAAAGGTGGGTCTTATGTGAACCGAGTGGCTCTTCCCAACGATGGATGGCGTGATAACCTTCTTACGTGATTGAGTCAGTTTTTTATGTTTAGGTAGAAACAAGTAGTGCTAATGAATAAATAAGGGTATAGCATGTTTCACTTGGTACCAACACACTTAACTATGCGCTTATGGTTAAAAATAAGTTTTTGTAAAGAAATAGCTCTAGTTAGTGACTCTTGTGTTGACTTAGGAAATCATCGGGTGGTTTAGTTGAACCATTAGCAATTTTCAATCTTGAAATGTGGTTGTTGTGGGCCCTCGACTCCTTTCTCTTTAACAATCCGGGTGTGTTAGAGGTGAGGTATTTGTATTGGTTAAAAAGAGTTTCACACGTAAGCCAGCTTTTGACAACTCAGCCAGTCACGTAGACACAGGAAAACGCGACAGCTGGATGTGATTCTTTGAAGAAGTACGGTACAAAGTGGCACGATTCAGTAAACCCACGAACTTATCAGCCACGGGAAACTCAACTTGATCAAAACAGGAGTGAGGCACGGTCTGAATGAATCTAGACAAAGCTACGGGCAGATTCAAGGATCCACAATTGATTACTCGAACGTTATGTTACCGAACCCCAATTACCGTTATCCTTTATAACACCTCATTAATAACATAATTAGTCATTAATGAGTAACCATAGCAAGAGTCATACGTTATAAGAATCTCCTATATAAGGGAGGGGAATACAACTTGTAAAGGCATCTGATTCTCGAATACAATTAACTTCAATTTTCTATATTTCTGCAATATTGTCCATTATTCATTTTTCTCCATTACCTTTATTATCAGTAACACGTATTCACCTTAAAATTAGCGTTAATAAAAGGGTTTAATTCTATGGTTAAACAAATTGGTTCCGTTACCGAGATTCTGATAATCTTTGTTTACTTTTCAAGTGATATCCTCTGAATTATGTCAAACTCCAACGACAAAAATCCTCTGAATTATGTCAAACTCCAACGACAACAATCCTCTGAACCCCAGTTCCATCGCCTTCAAGAACCCCACGTGGTTCGAGCGAACAATCACCAGAAAGATCTAATAACAACAATGGTGATAATGATCAAACTTTGGAACAAGATCGTGTAAAGCAAATGATTGCAGAGTATGTGAGCTAAGATCTGCAGGAATTTGCGAGAGGATTACCGGCAGCGTTACCTATACCGGCGACGCCACCCCCCAATAACACCATCACCATGGAAAATCCTCAATCTGGGTTGGCAAACTCAGGAAGAGGAGATACTCCTAATGAATCTCTCGAAACGAGACCAGGTATATCTAATAACTCTGAATTACAAAATTTACTACTAACCATGCAGAAATAGATGGAGGAGCAGAACGATCGCATCGAACAAATTCCTGCAGTACCACCAATCATCAAAGGCATTGATGCTGATAGATATTCTCAACAACCTTAGAAGCCAAGTTCGGCCCCCTTGCCTATACCCAAGAAGCTTAAAATGCCTGACATTCCCAAATATGATGGAACAACTGACCCACGTGACCATGTGACTGCTTTCACTACTGAGGTAAAAGGCAACGACTTAACAAAACAAGAGATTGAATCATTCCTTGTCAAAAAATTTGGGGAAACACTTACCAAAGGGGCCCTAACCTGGTATTCTCTTCTCCCTAAAAATTCTATTGACTCTTTTGCTGAGCTTGCAGATTCGTTTATAAAAGCACACTCTGGTGCACAAAAAGTTGAGAAGAGAATGGAAGACATATTCAAAATAAAACAAGGAGACACGGAACTACTCCGTGAGTTTGTAGATAGGTTTCAACGAGAAAGAATGCAGTTACTTAGGGTGCCTGATAATTGGGAAGCCATGGCATTTGCAAGAAACCTAAACGATAAAAGCTCAGAAGCCACGAGACGACTTAAGGAAAGTTTAAGAGAATTTCCCGCTACAACATGGAACGATGTATATAACAGGTACAGTACTAAATTCAGAATAGAAGAAGATATCATTGTTCGTTCAAGAGATGAAGATCATTCCAGATCCAGATGTCCTGAATCAGATAGAAGACCAGGTAAACACAGGTACGATCCTTACTTAGGACCCTAGGGACGCGATATCCGCCCAGATTCGAAAACACTAAGTCGGACTATAGACCACAAGGACGAGACATAGTCTCATCCTCGTCTAGATCCAGAAAAGATTGAGATGAACGACCTAGAAGTAGTACTCAAATTGGGGATCATACCTTTAATGTAAGTACTACTGAACTTGTCTCAATATTGAGGAACATGGGATACAAGGTTAAGTGGCCCAAAGATATGCGGTCAAATCCAAGTAGAAGAAACCCAAATCACTGGTGTAAATTTCACAACGATCATGGGCACAAAACTGTGGATTGCAGCTTTTTACAAGGTGAAGTAGAAAATTTATTAAAATAGGGCTATTTAACAGAATTGTTTAGTGATAAAGGTAAACATGCATATATAAGGAACAGGTAGGAGCCCCCAAAGCCTCCTTCTCCAAAATGAACCGTCAACGTGATACACGGGGGTGAAGAAGTAAACGGAGTGATTTGTAAAACAACCACAAAGTTCACAATTACACATGGAAAACGGGCTCGTGAAAATATGGAAGAAGACAATATAACCTTTGATGATGCAGATATCGGCGTATTAATGCTTCCGCACAATGATGCTCTGGTAATATCTTTACTTATTCATGACACTAACGTAAAAAGAGTGTTGATTGATCCAGGCAGTTCAGTCAATATCATTTTGCTAAGAGTCGTGGAAGAACTGCTACTGGGGAATCAAGTAATCCCAAGGGCACGAGCCATATCAGGGTTTGATAACTCTACAATTATAACAAAAGGAGAAATCGAGCTTAACACTAATGCTGAGGGGGTGATCAAGTACCAGGTTCCAAGTCATCGACACTGACATGGCTTATAACGTGATCATGGGAAGACCATGGATCTACGACATGAAAGAGATACCCTCCATGTTGCATCAGGTAATTAAATTCCCCTCTGAATGAGGGATTCAACAAATCAAAGGCGATCAGAATACCGCAAGAAATATAAACTCTATGGTACACTACAACAAGAAAATAGAGGTGGAAGAATTATGAGATAAGGGAATCTCCCAAACAGGTAACGCAGCCCAAACATGCATGGAAGAAATTACTACCCGAATAGGTACGGAAGGTATTATTGCTGAAACAGGTACGAAAGAAAATACTTATGAGGAGGAAAATCAAGTTACCACGGAAGGTGTACTATACCACACAGATGCAGATTCTAGACCGGACGTCATTCATGAACCGGAGGAAGATGAGCACATCAAAACAACTACGGAGGAGCTCGAAGTTGTTCCATTATCTGAACAAAAGCCTGAGCAGAAAGTGTATATAGGCACGAGGCTAGGCCCCGCTCCAAGAGAAGAAAAGAAAACAAGGACCATTCAAGAACCAACTGATCGACGAAGAGGTACAGAAACTCTTGAAGATTGGTTCGATACGAGAGGTAACGTACCTTAACTGGCTGGCAAACACCGTGGTAGTACCTAAAAAGAATGGCAAGTGGAGAGTATGCGTAGATTATACTGACTTAAATAAAGCATGCCCAAAGATTCATTTACATTACCACATATAGATCAAATGATTGATGCCACAGCAGGTCATGAATTATTGAGCTTCTTAGATGCATATTCTGGTTATATAATCAGATTAAAATGAATCCCTCAGATGAGGAAAAAACTTCCTTCATTACAAACAGGGGGACTTACTGTTATAAAGTTATGCTTTTCGGCTTAAAAAATGCTGGAGCCACCTATCAAAGGTTAGCGACTAAAATGTTCCAAGAACATCTTGGAAAGACGATGGAAGTCTATATTGATGATATGTTGGTAAAATCAACACAAGCACAAGACCATTTCCAGCATCTCTCTACTGCTTTTGATATTTTACGCAGGTATAATATGAAGCTAAATCCAGAGAAATGCGCTTTTGGAGTGCAATCAGGTAAATTTTTGGGTTTCCTTGTATCGAACAGAGGAATAGAGGTAAATCCCGCTCAAATTAAAGCTATAGAGGAAATATCTGATACTTTAACAAATAAAAAGGAAGTTCAAAGACTGACAGGAAGAATAGCAGCTTTGGGTAGGTTTATTTCTAAATCTTCCGAAAAAAGTTTTAAATTCTTCTCAGTTCTCAAAAAGCAGAATCAGTTCGAATGGACTGAATAATATCAGCAAGCCCTCAAGAATCTGAAGATTTATCTATTGAAGCCACCACTGCTTTCAAAGCCAAAAGAAGGGGAAAGATTGTACATCTACCTGACTGTCTCAGAAATTGTTGTAAGTGCAGTATTGGTAAGAGAAGAAAAAGGTAAACAATCACATGTCTATTATGTAAGTAAAATTTTACTAGATGCTGAGACTAGATATCCACATCTGGAAAAATTAGCCTTAGCTTTAATAAAGACATTTAGAAAATTACGACCATATTTTCAATGCCACCCAATCACCGTTATGACCTCATATCCTTTAAGAAATATTCTGCATAAACAAGAATTGTCAGGAAGATTAGCCAAGTGGGCCATAGAATTAAGTGAGCATGAAATAATCTATCAGCCTAGGACTGCAATTAAGTCTCAAATACTAGCTGATTTTGTTGCTGACTTTAGTAATAGCATTGTATCTGAAGTAGAAAAAGAGTTACAACTCTTTAACAGTTTTAATCCAGGCCTATGGACCTTGTTCATCGATGGTTCTTCAAATATAAAAGGCGTCGGCTTAGGCATAGTCTTGATATCACCCACGGGTGAAAAGACACGGTAAGCAATCAAGTGTTATCCTATAACTAACAATGAAACAGAGTACGAAGCTATTATTGCAGGGCTTGAACTCACACGGGAACTCTCAATTGAGCAAATTATGATCAACACCGACTCCCAGCTGGTAGTAAATCAGATACATGGGACTTACATCGCTTGAGAGACTAGAAAACAACAGTATCTTGAAAAAGCACAAAAGCTCGTGAGACAATTCTAAACATGGAAGGTAATGCAAATACCTAGAGAGGAAAATGCAGAAGCCGATGCACTAGCTAACCTCGCAGCAGTCACGGAAGTAACGAACAAACACAATACTATTGTCGTTCAACTATTTCATTCAATAATAGACTAGGACAGGAATGAGGTAACTTTCAACAACCTAACCTGGGACTGGAGAAACGAAATTCTTAATTTTTGCAGAATGGCACCGTACCTGAAGACAGGAAAGAAGCTTAGGCACTTCGCCGCAAAGCTGCACGGTACTGCCTTATTCACAACTCACTTTATCGCAAGATGTTCGGAGGACCCCTAGCTAAATGCCTCGGACCTAACCAAACGGAATTTGTGATGAAAGAGGTCCACGAAGGACACTGTGGAAATCACTCAGGGGTGAGATCCTTAGTGAAAACACTAAACAGAGCTGGATACTATTGGCCTAAGATGGAAGAAGCCGATAACTTCGTATCCAAATGTGATAGATGCCAAAGGTTTTCCAATAACATGCATCGACCAGCGGAATTGTTACATCCAATAATATCCCCATGGACTTTCATGAAATGGGGTATGGACATAGTGGGACCTCTTCCCACAGCTAAAGTACAGGTACGGTTTTTACTCGTGCTAATCGACTATTTTACAAAATGGGTAGAAGGAGAAGCGTTCAAACAAGTGCGAGAAAAGGAAGTTAAAAGCTTCTTATGGCGAAACATAATATTCCGCTTTGGAATACCAAAGGAAATTGTGTGTGATAATGGCCCACAATTCATAGGCTCGCAAATCACAGAATTCTTCGAAAGTTGGCAAATCAAGCGGATCACTTCAAGCCCGTACCATCCCGTGGCTAATGGTCAAGCTGAGTCAACGAATAAGGTCATCATCAATAATCTAAAGAAGCGGCTGGATAAAGCCAAAGGAAACTGGCCTGATGAGTTACCAACGGTACTATGGGCATACAGAACAACTTCAAAAATAGCCACGGGAGAAACTCCGTTCGCACTTGTTTATGGATCAGAAGCCTTAATACCTGTGGAGATTGGCGAACCAAGCATAAGGTTCTCAACAGCCACGGAGGGATAAAACAACGATGAATTGAGGACCAACCTAGACATGCTCGAACCACGGAGAGAAGCAACATTAATACGGATGGCAGCTCAAAAATAAATCATAGAACGTTATTACAACCGTAAAGCTCATCTCAGGTACTTCAAGATTGGGGACTTCGTCCTCAAAAAAGTCTTTCAATCAACGAAAGAAGCAGGCGCAGGAAAGCTAAATCCAAACTGGGAAGGACCCTACAAAATCCGAGGCATAGCTGGGAAGGGCGCCTATGAGTTGGAAGCTATGGACGGCAGAGTTCTACCAACAAGCTGGAACGCCATCCACCTGAAGAAGTATTACTTCTAAAAGAAAAGAATACCCCCCGTCAGGTATAACATGTTCAATTTTATTTTGAACATTTAAAAATTTTACTAACTTTTTTAGATGATAGGCATAAAGCTAACCCATCACCAGATTATGATATTAGACCTGCAAAGACACGAGGAAATAACACAATTCCCGGTCTAAGGTTACACTTTCTGATGGACGTTTTAAAAAGGGTAAAGCAGTCATCATCTAAAAAACTATGTACCTTCGAGTCCGGAAAATTTTTCCTTTTCAGGAAAAGGACCACAAGGAAGGAATAATCAAGTGCTCGAGATTTTATTCT
>MDKI01260061.1:0-54952 GCA_005239505.1 Nicotiana paniculata
TGCTTCGGGTATCGCCTATGAAGGGCGTCATGAGGTTCGGGAAGAAAGGCAAGCTGAGTCCGAAATTTATTGGCCCTTTTGAGGTGTTACGATGTGTTGAGGGGGGGGGGGTTGCTTATGAGCTAGCCCTGCCTCCTAGCCTAGCAAGGGTTCATCGGGTATTCCACGTCTCCATGCTCCGAAAGTATCACGGTGACCCGACTCATGTTTTGGATTTCAGCTCAGTCCAGTTAGATAAGGATCTATCATATGTTGAGGAGCCTGTGGCTATACTGGACAGGCAGGTCAGAAAGATCAGATCGAAGAATATTGCCTCAGTTAAGGTTCAGTGGAGGGGTCAGCCAGTCGAGGAGGCGACTTGGGAGACCGAGCAGGATATGCGGAGTAAGTACCCTAATCTTTTCAGAGCTTCAGGTATCTTTCTATACTCGTTCGAGGATGAACGATTTTCTTAATAGGGGGAGGATGTAACGACCCGATCGAACGTTTTGAGACTTAACGCCCCGATCCCCTAACAACCGCTTCTCCCATGTCTATTTATGTTATTGGAACTTTTCGGAGCGTTGAGTGATGAAATCCAGAGTGATTTTGGACACATAGTCCTTAAATGTAGATTTTAGCCTTTGAAATCAGACCGTAGCTAGAGCTGTGTGAAGACAGATCCGGAATGGAATTCCGTCGACTCTGTTAGCTCCGTTGGGTGATTTTGGGGGTTAGGAGCGTGTTCGGAATGTGTTTTCAAGGTCGGTTGTAGATTTAGGCTTGAATTGGCGAAAGTAAGAATTTCGGCGATTTTGGCCGATAGGTGATATTTTTATATCAGACTCGGAATGGAATTCCGAAAGCTGCAGTAGCTCCATAATTCCATTTGTGATTTGTGTGCAAAATTTGAGGTCATTCGGATGAGTTTTGACGTGTTTCGGCATCATATGTGAATTCTAGAAATTTCGTAAGTTCTTAGGCTTGAATCTGTGCATAATTGATGATCTTGATGTTATGAGATGTTTTTTAAGGCTCGACCAAGTTTGAACAAGGTATTAGGGTCAGTTGGTAGGTTTGGTTGAGGTCCCGGGGGCCTCGGGGTTGTTTCGGATGCCCAACGGGTGAATTTGGAACTTTAAGAGCAACTGAACCATTTCTGGTTCTGGTGTCTCGGACCTGCGATGGTTTTTTCCGCAGGTGCGGACACACAGGTGTGAAGGGGGTGCACGCAGGTGCGGAGGGGGTGCACGCAGGTGCGGATGTAGTTCAGGCTAGGTAGACTCGCAGGCGCGGAAGAATATCCGCAGGTGCGGAGCCGCACCTGCGACCCAGCCACTACAGGTGCAACCATAGGCCTTTTAATGAGTTTACGCACCTGCGATTGTGTTTCCGCAGGTGCGAAACCTCAAGTGCGATCCCAAGGCCGCAGGTGCGAAATCCCTGGGCTGGTTATACCAAAATCCGAGGATTTGAAATTCATAACTCCAAAATCGATTGAGAGCTCGGGATTTGGCGATTTTCATTTGAATTTGAAGAGGTGAATCATAGGTAATGTTTTCTAACCTTTATCCATCTGTATATCGATAATCTCTATCAATTTCCTCAATCTAATCAATGAAATTGGATGAAAAACCATGAAATTGGGATGGAACTTCCCCAAGTAGAAATCTGAGAATTTAGGGAGATTTAGACGTCGAATTTTGTTGATTCTTGTTCGAGTGAGTTCATGAGCGAATGGGTGTTCGGGAAATATAATTAGTACCCGATTCCGAGACGTGGGCCTGGGGGACTTTTTGGGTGAATTTCCTAATTTCACGTATTAGCTTAGAAATAATTAGCTATTTTGTTTCCTTGAAGTGATATTTACATTATGCAATTGAATTGAATAGATTTGGGCTACCCGGAGTCGGATGCTCGTGGAAAGAGCGTGGTATTGAGTTGATTAGCGCAGTCAAGGTAAGTGGCTTGCCTAACTCTGTGTTGGAGACTTCCCCTTAGGCATTTTTATTGTGATTTTTTTACGTGGACGCCGTGTACATGAGGTGACGAGTGTGTACACGGGTCATTGTTGCTAAAATTCCATTTTTCCTTCCATGCAATCACTCATTTTCATTCCTATATTACTGTTTCCTGTCTTAACTGAGTAGTTAGATTAAGAATAAGCATGCCTACCTGTCCTTACTTGATTTCCTCTTATTTGCTACTAGTTGCACCATGCTTAGGTAGTTTTACTCTATTCTTGCCTGTTGCCTTTTCTTAACTGTATAATTAAGCCGTATCCAACATACTTCTGCATTGCATATTTAAATTGGGACTATGGACCGAGATCCGGGAGCTTTCCCCCCGTACTGAAATTCATATTTAAATTGGTACTACAGACCGAGATCCGAGAGCTTTCCCCCTGTACTGAAAGGCATATTTAAATTGGGACTACAGACGGAGATCTGGGAGCTTTCCCACTGTACTACATAGCATATTTAAATTGGGACTACGGACTGAGATCCGGGAGCTTTCCCCTTGTACTGCATTGCATATTTACTGTTGAGATAAATGTTGTGCTGAGCCGAGGGCTCTCTTTCTGTTATTAATTCTTCCAGATCACATTAATCCTGTTTATCATTATTTATCTATATTTCACTGTTTTAAAAACTCAGTAGAGCCTCAACCTGACCTCGTCACTACTTGAATGGGGTTAGGCTTGGCACTTACGAAGTACCGAATGTGGAGTACTCACGCCCTTTCCTACGCATGTTTTCTCCATGTGCAGATCCAGGTACCAGTACACAGCACAGTGGCTAGGCGCATCTTAGCAGCTGCTTAGGAGACCGCAAGGTAATTCTGCCGCATCCGCAGGATCTCACGAGTTCCCTTCCTTCTCTAGTATAGATATAGGAGATATATAGATACATTTTCCTTACTCCTTTGTATAGAGCTACAGTAGTTCAGAGTTTGTGACTTTGTGATGTTCCGGGTTTTGGGAAAGTAAAAGCTGTAAATGCCGAGCGGCTAAAATTTTATAGTATTGCTTCTTCTTTACTCTTTCTATTATTTTTTTTGCCTTATTTTCCGCAAATTTTAGGCTTACCTAGTCGTAGAGACTAGGTGTCGTCACGAGACCTTTCGGAGGGTAATTCGGGTCGTGACATTTAAGTTGAAAGAATTGACTAAGATCGAGTTTTTGGGTAAAAGACCTCATAATCAGGATTTGAAGGTTCCAACAGATTTATATGATGATTTTGGACTTGGGGGTATGTCCGAATCGGGTTTTGTATGGCCCAGGAGCGTTTCGGCACCTATTGTGGAATTAGCCTTTGGAAGAATTTTATAAGTTTGGGTTGAATTGCATTTCTATGTTATCGATGTTTGTTTGGGATTTACAACTATTAGAATAGCTCCGTATTGTGATTCTGGAATTGGGAGTGCGATCGGAAGTAAATTCGGAGGTCCGTAGGTAATTTTGGAGTCATTGGGCTAAAGTTAGAAATTTTAAGGTTTTTAAGAACTTTGATCGGAAGTGGACTTTTTGATATCGGGGTCGGATTTTGATTTCGGAAGTTGGAGTAGGTCCATAATGTCAGATACGACTTGTGTTCAAATTTTGAGGTCAATCAGACGTGATTTGATAGGTTTCGGCATCAAATGAAGAAGTTTGAAGTTCTAAAGTTCATCAAAGTTTGAATTCGAGTGTGATTCGTGATTTCAGTGTTGTTTGATGTAATTTGAGGCCTCGAGCAAGTCCTTAATGTGTTTTAGGACGTGTTGGTATGATTGGACGAGGTCCCGGGGGCCTCGGGTGGATTCCAGATGGTTAGCGGATCGAAAATAGAATTTGAGGAAAGGCTGAAGCAGCTGGGCTTCTTGTGTAACTGCACCTGCATGAATAGGGCCACATATGCGAGCCCGTAGGAGCATTAAGGCACTCGCAGAAGTGAAATTTTTCCAGGGAGGCGTGGACCGCAGATGCGGTCGAGATCCGCAGAAGCGGGACCACACCTACGTGCGTGGAGTCGTAGAAGCGGAGTGAGGGTCTAGTGAGAGATCGCAGAAGCGGGAGTGGGGGTCGTACCTGCGGAACCGCAGAAGCGATCAAGTGACAGCAGGTGCGAAAATCAGGCTGGGCACTGTGTTCTTTTAAAGCGAGGGTTTGGCTCATTTTCACCATATTTTCTCCATGGGAACCGACTTTGGAGCAACTTGGGAGTGCCATTTTCGTCACCAAGCATGATGTAAGTGGTTTATTCTAGTTTTGAGTTAAACAGATGATTATATATGGATTTGAACATGGAAATTTATATAGATTGTGGGGTTTTGGGTAGAAGACCTAGAATTTTGTATTTTGGATGGTGACCTCGAATTTGGGCATGGAATTGGAAATAAAATATATATTTGAGTTCGTAAAGTTATGGGTAATCATTATCTTTGAAAATTTTTGGAATCCGGACACGTGGGCTCGAGGTCTATTTTGTCAATTTTTTGAGCGGATTTGGGAATTTATCTAAATTAAATTGTTGTGAGTATTAGAGCATGCATTTATGGTTTTTCTCATTTATTGACTAGTCTTGGGAGCGTTGAGCATTGAATTGGGTTGATTGAAGGGCTTGGAAGCCGGTTATGGAACTTCGGAGCGAGGTAAGTCTCGTTTCTAACCTTGTAAGAGGGAATTGTCTCCGTAGGTGAAATAATTAATTATGTGCTATTATTTGTGGGGGCTACGTACACACGAGGTGACGAGAGCCTATGCGTAACTACTATTATGCTTAAGTTCGGGTAGTCTAGGACCCAAAAACATGCTTTACTTGCCGTACTTGTAATTTTATTGATAAACTTAAAAAGGACTTAAATCATATCGAATTTGGTAAATAAATTTCTAAAGGACCAAACATCACTTTCTTGATTGTTAAAAGAGAAGTTGTCATATCCTTGAATAATTACCCCTTAAATAATTCTTGATTTGACTGTTTAAATGTGTGTACCTATGTGTACCCGTGTCGCAAGTATGATTCGCGAGCGGGGTAATAGATGCATTTGTGGTTCGCGCCATTCAACCCTCTTGCAGTGCACATTTTACTATTTATTGGATCAGGCCGTACGACCTCGGCATGATTTCGCATGCTCGTATTGCTTGCCTTGAAATTTAAAAATAATGATATTGCCACCCTGGCCTGAGGTAAACTGAAAAATGATGAAATATGAATTTTTGGAACTCTCTTACTATTAAAAGAATTGTTTTCCTGCTTCATGCTTACCGAGTTTGCAATCACCTTATAAATCCATACCTTTATACATTTTGGTATTTTATTATTGGACCACTAGAAAGTGTCGTAGTCGACCTCTCGTCACTACTTCTTCGAGGTTAGATGGGATACTTACTGGGTACACGTTATTTTTGTACTCATACTACACTTGCTGTGCTTTTTTGTTGCACAAGCACATGTATGTCTAGTGGCTTAGTGTGGCACAACGACATGGTTGATATGGAGACTTAGGTGAGCTGCACCTCTCGAGACGACCCGCAGCCAATAGAGTCTCCTTCAGAGTATTATTGTATGGTATTTTTCTCTACTGTCCAATTCATATCTCGGACGGTTATTGTATTACATTTGTTTCCTAGAAATTTCTCATGCACTTATGACACCGGGTTCTGGGATGACTATGAGATTTATTCAGTATTTGAATTTATTAAAGACATCATTATTTACTCAGTGAAGTTCATTATATATTAGTTAATGTAACGAAAAAAATGATTTCAAAATACTAAATAAAAATTTAAATTATCTTCTTGGTGTTGGCTTGCCTGACTGTGATGTGCGCCATCACGACCTTTAGTGGATTTTGGGTCGTGACATTTCACTTTATATTTTAATTATATTTTACTTACCTATTATTTTTCTTGCATTGATCTCTCTATCTAATAAGATTCATGATTTCAAAAATAATAAAATTAATAATTAAGCTAATAGTTCACCATTGGCTTGCCTAAGGATGACGTTGGGCGCCATCACGACCTATAGTGGGTTTCGGGTCGTGACAACTTGGCAATAGAGTACTAGGTTCAATTAGGTATCACGAGTCATGAGCAAGTCTAATATAGTCTCGCGGATCGATACAGAGACATCTATACTTATTTTCGAGAAGCTACATGGCTGTTAGGAGAACTTTCCCTTCTTGATTCTTCATCGTGTGTGTTTTACCCCATGTTTTTGTACGTGAGAGTACGTCGTAAGTTAATTGATGCAAGCTCAGAAATGAGATCATCTTTGGAAGTACATAAAGTAAGTTAATCATATTACCATGGAGGTTACAAATATTCAAGATCATGAATAACAAGTACCAAGAGGGTTGCAAGGCTTAGAAGCTAAACAAATTGGAGAAAATAAGTTTCGTCGAAAGTTGACAAGTTGGGAATGTTATAACATGTACTTTTGGGGTGAGACTAGGGTGCTTAACATGAAAAGAAGTTTATGAGTTATTTTATTCATATGATAGCCGGATGTTATGTTTTGAGGTCAAGCAAGTTGTTGAAGAAGAAAGCTTGACAAAGGTCATCACAAGTTACATTCATAAATTTGCTGAAAATTAGGTCAAATGTGGTGGAGCTTTTCTTTCACTATACTTGGAATTACGAGTTGGTTAATATTTCAAATTGAATAACTACAAGTCTAGTTTCTAATGTATTAATACATTTGTCGAGTGGTGTGATATTCGCATTTTCGTAAGACTACGCATGCAGGTCCCAATGGGACCCTCTTAAGTGGTGGTCGACCTAATCACTTTAAAAATGATTTGGACGACCTTCATTTCTCATTTTTCGACCCAACCTACTCCCTGTACTCCTCCTAACCCTCCTAAACAGATACCATAAATGTTTGAAGTGATTCCAAAGTGATTACACCAGATTTAAACATCAAAAGTTAGTTCTAGTGAAGAACAACACCTCTTTGAGGTTGTGTTGTCATTGAAGATAATTAAGGGCTGTGTTCGGCTGAAATTTCAAGTTGTTGCTACTGTCTAAGGTGATTATAATAGTATACTAATTGTTTTTGAGCTTTCTTGTATGTTTGTTATGTTTTTAGGATGATAAACTACAAGATAATACTTGGACTACCATAAGATGTTGTTGTTCTTGATGGATTGATTTGAAGGTTGATTTTATGAACTTTAAGTGATTGAAAATTATGGAAAATAAGTTTTCTATGATATTTTTTAGTATTATTATGTTGGTTTACATGTCAATATTGTTGAGGAATTGATAACTAGAAAAGGAAATGGCTATAAAGCACTTGGAAGTTGTCAATAGTGATATTATCTTATGTTGGGCTATTTCGGGTAACTTTAAAATTGAGTGCAAGGTTGAAAATATTTTAAAAGGTATTGGTTATTATACTTTATATATTATTAAGTTAAAAAATGAATGATAAGGGAGTTGAAGGGTGCAGAAGGGATTCACCCGAGCTTAACGCTCGTCGTGATATGTTGATGACTTGTTAATGAAATATTTTGTACCCTATTGTTGATGATGTTCTTATTGTATTGATCTGGTTGTTTTTGTTGGGATATGGTATTAGAAGAGGCCTTTGTTAGAGGGAAATGCTTCCCAAATTTACATAAACGAGCTACTAGTTTAATTTGCGGACTTAGCCTTTACTCAGTACTGATTTTGAATCTCCTTATACTATAGTAGATTGAGTTGAGTTGTTTAAGGAATTGCTTGGAAGGCATTAAGGACTCAACGAAGTTAAAGTATGTTAAGGCTAAACCTTTCCTTCCTTTTTGCATGATCTCGTAACTGCATGTGTTTGATAATGAAAAATAAAGAGAAGTTTCTACTCCTTGATTTATGTACATTATCCTAATCTCATAAGTTATCATATTTTCCTTTATCGAGACTTTATATTCAGTTAGGTATTGTCTTCTTCAAGTCAAGAGAGCATAGGGTCTATATACATATACAATATTACAGTATTTTCACCATCATCGAGCTATAATCAGTGAGCATGCCCCTATTGGATAGTACTACTGTATTTTTATGAGCTATAATCGGTGGGCAGGACCTATTGGGAACCTCTGATCAGGTGGTAAGTTATATACAAGCCTATTATTTTCGAGCGCCTATGAGCGAGCCCAAAATGGCCGAGATACAGAGCCTAGCATGGCCGAGCGCCTATGAGCGAGCCTACTACGGGAGAGAAGTTATATGTACTGAGCCTTACAGGGTCGGAAAACTATTTTACTTACTATATTGAGAGAGTTAAGTCAATTCAGTAGACAGAGCCAAACATCATCTTGGTTGGTAAGCTCCACTTCCCTGGAGTTACCAGGTAAAGACCTTGGATTCCATTTTATATGTACAAGTTTGATGGGTAGGTCGAGGCCTTGTCTCGGTCATGATACTGTTCGGTTATCTCTAGAGGCTTATAGACGAGTCCTATATATTTTTTATATCAGTATTGTGGGCTTGCCAGCCCTGTGTACATGTTAGTTTGGTATTACTAGTTTTATACATTCATAGTGTCCTCGTTGGCCTTGATTTGTAAGGTAGGCCTTGTCGGTCTAAGTTGAGGGTTACCCCTCTAGATTTAATAGTTATAGAGCGGTATGCTCAGGACAAATATGGCACGGGTGCTGGCCATGTCTTCCCAGGTTTTGGGCATGACAATGCGATTTGATTTCATTGAAGATTATGCATACGGTTCCTTCCTACCCATTCATTCACGACGTCGGGAATTGTTATCATTCGAGCATCAACGAGTTATGAAGATGCTGCAGACGTGGTGCATTATGTTTCTCCCTATGTATTTGGGCAGGCTATTATCATTGTGGAAGGGTGTTCTATCATTTCATCTCAGTGTTGGTGTTGCCTACAGTCGATATTGGATATTTCTAAATTTGGTGGAATTCTTATTAATACCATTGTGTCGCTGTACTTGATTGAATGCATTGAGGCTCAGCGAAATGTTGGTCTTCATTTGTTTGCCTCTGGGCACAATGTTATGAGATGGAGCCTAAGAGGAAGTTATCACAGATGGATATGTGTCGTGACTTCACGATCAAATTGGCATTTCCAATGTTGATGGTTTGAGGGAGATGATCTGTGAGGTGGTAACTATGCTTAGGAATTTTTGATGTGACGAGAAGGGCTTGATTGGAATGCAGGAAAAAGTGAAGTATTCGCTCATTGTCTTGGATGCAATACGACTTCGAGTTTCAAACAAGTTGTTGGACCTTCAGGTTAGGTTAATGAATGAAGGTATTCTTACTACTGGCAGATCAGTGTGAACCTAGGGATGTTAGTTGATTTCATAGAAATGACATTGGAGGAGGTCGATATGAGGTTACACAGGTGGGCTATCTTCTATGAGCAGGTTAGCGGTTGCGTGGTTTTGATGAGGTTCCTACGAAGAGTTCTATTTTCTGCCCAACATAAGATTCATGTACTACAATGTGAGCTAGGATCGTTTGAATAAGACGGTATGACTGTAAGGAGGTTGAGTGTGCGATGGTAGCTGATAATTAGGGATGTGTTATTAATGGTGCAACAAGAGCTTGCGAGAAGCTGGCCGAGTAACGGTGGAGGATCATATTAACTTGGAAGAAGAAGAAGTCATTGTGGGGTCTGGATTTATGTGATTGTAGCGTAAATCTAGGTGGGGAAGCCCACCGTCTATGATTGGGTCATGTGGTTTTGTGCCCTGTAGTTCCAGTTATCGGTGCATTGGTCAGTTGGTTACGACTAAGAAGATAAAACATCAAATGATATTGGGGCAAAGACTTGATTAATGTGTGCTACATTTCACCTTATTGATTCATGTGCGGATTTTGGGATGACTTAGAGTGTATGTTTTTTATGAATGTGACGTACATGGAAAGGATTCTTTTGGTTTCTTCTTGGGAGAGTTCATTTTCTACCGGAGTACTAGTTGTCTGGATATATATAATCAGGATTGGATTAGAGTGGGTGACTCTCAATAATGGTACTAGTGGATTCTAGACTTTTGGTGTGGTGCTTAAGGATTTTCAGGTTCGTTATGTGGCTGGGGATTGAGTTTAGCAGTAGAGTGTGAAGGGTTCTTGGAGCATTTTTATGTTATCAATGGGTCTACAGGGCAGTGTGAGGACAATGGGAGAAACAACTTCGGATTCTCAGAAGATCTAATCAGTACCGGTGTATCAGTTGGAATTACTATAGATTGCATGAAGAGGTTATGACTCAGAGGTTAAGGCTATTTAAATGATGTGGTCTCGCAATTTGTGTTACTCGGGATGAGTATTGACTAGGATCCGTTATATGATTGAATAATGGTATTGATTCTGAAGGCAAGTCAAGAAGAAGCCGAAAGAAAGTGAGTCAGCCTAGTAGTGGTTCGGATCGACATGGTTAAGGAAATGATCAATTCCCTTGGTGTGGTAAGGAAATACAAGTGTTTCATGGATGTATGCGTGGGATTGACAACCGCCGTAATTTGATTGATTTTGGGTCATTTGATTCTGATGTCCTCGTAGTGTGTAAATGGTCCCAGAAGAGTTATGGTGGTTTAAACCACGATTTGTAGGCTTGCATTTCTATGGTTATGGGAATTTAGTTGCGTGTTGCAATTTTTCTTATTAAATGTGTTGGGTGAAATGGGATCTAGCCGATGAAGTATTTATTCTATTGGTGGTTCAAGGGTTATGATGAAATTCTTGTACTATCGCGTAGCGGCGTGATAGTTACAATGAGCCGTATGGAAATTGGAAGTTTAGGATCAAGTTGTGGTACGGTGTTGATGAGAATGTTGCAATATCGGAAGAGCGGGGGAGGATTCCAGATGTTCAGAGTATGTAGGCACTATTTTCGGACAAACTGAGGATGGTCTGTGTTGCGAAAGAAGTCTTGGGTATTGAAATGCAGAAGGTTGATGTCCAAATTGTTCTACTGGGTGCGGAAGGTTGTGGGAGTATATCCCACGAGAAGAGAGTATGAGTGTGATGTGTTAGTCATTTGATTGATAGAGATTGAAATCAGGTAGGAAGATTCTAGTAGTGTCACTGGTTGAGGGATTTATGTTTGAGAGACGCTCTATTCTTTTGGTTGCAGACTGTGTGAGTTGTTTTCGATTTAACGGTTGATCATATATGTCATGGATGGGGACATTGTGGGTCTTTGGAAGGTTAGTGACCTATTTTGGAATGATCGGAATCGGCTTTGAGGTCTGTGGGAAGGCCTTATGTGAATGCATATTTTATACCATATCAGATATGCTTATTCAGCATAGCATTGCTTATGGATGAGTATTTGGATTTGGTGGATGGTATTCCTGCCTTAGTCTACTTTAGGTGCTACTCTTTTATTCCACTTGGGTTGTGAGATTGTTTGATTATTTGCACGTGTGTTGTGATCCCGTGTAGCTGCGGTGTTATGTGAGCAAGATGAATCTCGAGATGCAGGTTGCTTATTCCACCTTAGTCGTTCTCTACTTTTGTTTTGCATGGCGCTATTCGTCTCCCTAGGGATGTATATATGCATTTGACGTGCTTGTGGTCGGTATTTGGGCATTTTGTGAGAATGACATTATGGCATACCACCACGGGAAAGATATGTGGATCAGATTGCACGCCGCAACAGTGAGATGTTGAGTACGGTTCCCTATACTTATTTTTGTGTGTCTTGTTTCTCATCTCTGAGAAAGGTTCATAACATCTGTTTGGATGTTTCATTCATTACGCAGGTTGGGTAGTTCTTTGCCAGAGCTCGTTCTTCCTTATGTGTCATATTTGAGTTGTAGCTTGTTGGAGGATTAGTGGTGTCATATGAGATTTTTGTCAGTGTCAGAGGTATCTTATCGCTTGAGCAGTTTTTACGGGTTGAGATGAGGTTATTGGACTTGAAATCAGTGCGATCGGATTTTTGTCGAGCGGAGAAACTCCATGAGTTTTTTATCTGATGCGTGGTTATGAGTTGCTTCACATCTCCTTCCTAGTTGCAGTATTGTGAGGGTTGGAACTGAGCTTATATGTGCTATGAGGTATATTAAGGGGATCTAGTTCGTGAATTTGTAACTATTATGGTCGGAGGAATTTATTATGGGCATACGAATAATGCGGTGCATTGTGTGGTTTCAGCATGGGTGCATGATCATATTTGGTACAACGAGTTGATATTGATACGGTGTTCGTATGCTAGAATCAAGTCTCATAGAGGATCCCAGATGTTGGAATTTGGTTCTAAGGTTTGAGGGCTAAGGTAATAGGAAGGATCTTCAGTCTGACTCGAGCTAATGTGCTCACATGGGTGGTGGTGGTACGGGCAGGCGCACGAGGTGTTAAACAATGATTTCGGGCAACTCTGGAACGGTTCTTGGCACGTTCGAGGATGAACATATGTTTAAGTCGGGGAGAATGTAATGACCCGACCGGTCATTTTGAGATCTAGCATGTTGTTCGACAGTTTGAGGCCTTGAGTAGCTTCACTTCATGTTTTATGACTCGTACGTGTGGCTGGAATTACATTTTGGGAAGTTCGGAGTTGATTCGGAAGGACAATTCTCAATTAGGAAGCTTTAAGTTGGAAGTTGACCAAGGTTTGACTTTTGAGTAAGCGACATCGGAATCAGGATTTGAAAGTTCCAATAGGTTTGTACGATGATTTCGAACTTGGGCGTAAGTTCGGGTTGAGTATCGGGTGGTCTGGGAGCATTTCGGCGCTTATTATGGAAAATTGGCATTTTGAAAGTTTAAAGAATTTCTTAAGTTTGATTTTGAAGTGGTCTTTGGTGTTATCGATGTCCGTTTAAGGTTCCGAGCCTTGCAATAGGTTTTTACCATGATTTGTGACTTGCGTATAAAGTTTGGCACATTTCGGGATGTTTAAGTATGATTCAGACATGTTCGTCGAAGTTCCAATGTTTGAAAGTTGGAAAGAAAAATTTTGGTCGTCGATTAATGATTTCTATGTTATTTTTGGCATTTTGAGCCTTTGTATAAGTTTGGTTAAGGTATTGGGACTTGTTGGCGATATTGAATGGGTTCCCGGGGGGTCTCGAGTGAGTTCCAGGGTGGTTTCTGATCATTTCTCCATGTTTGGTTGATGTCATTGCGGGTTTTGGTGTTGTTCATCGTGAACACGTAGGTGTTATCGCTTTCGCGTAAAAGGGTTTTTGGCTGTTGAATTTTTGTTCTTTACGTTCGCGACTGGGGAACGCATTCGCAAAGGTTTTAGGAGCAAAGCAACAGGTTCGCGATTGGGGCATCGCGTTCACAACGGGGAATTGTGCCTTGGAGATTTTAGCCTCCGCGTTCGCGGAAGGTACATCGCATTCGCTAAGGTTCTCCTGGTAAAGCATCTCATTCGCGATATTTGACTCGCGTTCGCGAATAACAGTTTTGGACTAAAGCTGGTAGTGCTTCGCGAACACGAGGGACTTGCCGCGTTTGCGAAGAAGATCAGACTGGGCAGTGTTGTTTTTAAATCGGGGGTTTGGCTTATTTTCACTTCATTTCTTCCACGAGATCCGATTTTGGAGCGATTTTGGAGTGCTATATTCATCATTTATTATGGGGTAAATGAGTTCTACACATTGTGAGATAAATATACGAAGTTAGGTTTGTAAATTCAAGAATTCAAGTGAAAAATGTAGGATTCTTGATAGGAGCCTAGAATTTATAATTTCTAGTTTGGACCACGGAATTGGGCATGGAATTAAGAATAAATTAAATATTTGAGTTCGTGGTGTTATGGGTAATGTTTATCTTCGAAAATCTTTGAAATTCGGGCACGTGGCCCGATGGTTGAGTTTGTTAATTTTTCGAGCGGAGTTGGTATTTGTTATAAATTGATTAATTACTAGTATTGGAGTATATTTTTATTGGTTTCCATGATTGTTTGACTAGTTTTGGATCGATGGGCATTGGTTGAGGTGTTAGAGAAGCGTTAAAGCCGGTTATGTAACTTTGGAGCGAGGTAAGTCTCCTGTCTAACATTGTGAGGGGTAATTTACCCCGTAGGTGTTATACTTATTACATAATACATGTTATGGGAGCTAGGCACGTATGAGATGACGAGTGTGCATGCGTATACTAGAGTTCCTGATTATGTCGGGGTAGACTTGGATTCACACCATGCTTTAATTGTACTAGTTGAGTTATTCTTGCCTGTTTAATTACTTTATTTCGCGTTACGACTTGAGAATAGACTCGCGTTGAGTAATGGAATTGCTATTTTAGATATTGAACGAGCTACTTGATAAACCGTGGAAAATTGTGATTCCCTTATGAATTTCTTTCGCATTGTGCATACCCATCGAAATGTTCCTTTTAATTTCATAACTCACACGTATATTCGTGAGTAGGGTCAAAGACCCGTAAACGCTTCACACTCTTATGGGATCGGGCCGTTCGCCTCGGCATGATATTTAACACACTTTTATAGAATTGGGCCATTCGCCTCAACAGGTATTGTAACACACTCTTATGGGATCGGTCCGTTCTCCTCGGCATTTCTATAAGCCACTCTTATGGGATCGGGCCGCTCGCATTGGCAGAATCATGCGAAATACTTTACAAGAAGTCCGTGTACTCATGAATTTTCCAAACTTGAGAGGTGATACTTGGTTTGGTGTTGACCATTACGTACTCCATTTGATAGGTATCTAATATTTGAGGACTTTTGTTCACGGTTCAGCTGTAGACCGTACTATTTGACTATACTTATACTCATTGTTACCTATCATGTTTCATATTTGCCTACCTTATTATATTTGATTTGGTGGACCTCTAGTAAATGTCAATGTCGACCCCTCGTCACTACCATTTCAGGGTTATGCTAGATACTTACTGGTACACATTGATTCACATACTCATGTTGCACTTCTGTACTAAATGTGCAGGATTTGACAAGCCCATTTGGGGGTCACTTGGGCGCGGAGGCGCAACTGCTGAGGGGACTCTATGGTGAGCTTTATTCCATTCCACGATTCGCAGAAGAGTTTCCATCATAATTATTTACTTTATCCTGTCTACCTTGTATTCCAGACATATGATGTATTGTTATTGTACTTCCTAGTAGCTGCTCATGCACTTGTGATACCGGGTTTTGGGAGCATTCTAGAATTGGTTTATGATTTGCTTTATATTGACACACTTTCACTTTATATTTTAATTAAATTGTACGTACCTACTATTTTTCTTGCATTGGTCTCTCTATCTAGTAAGATTCATGATTTCAAAAACAATAAAATGAATAATAAAGTTGATAGTTCACTGTTGGCTTGCCTAACAGTGATGTTGTGCGCCATCACGACCTACAATGAGTTTTGGATTGTGACAGCTTGGTATCAGAGAACTAGGTTCACTTAGGTCTCACTAGTCATTAGCAAGTCTAGTAGAGTCTCACGGATTAGTACAAAGACGTCTGTACTTATCTTTTCCATTCTACATGGTTGTTAGGAGAACTTTCCTTCCTTGATTCCTCATTGTGCGTGTTACACCGTATGTTTTCGTTGTGATACTATGTCATAAGTCAACTGATGTAATCTTAGAAATGAGATTATCTTTGAAATTACATAAAGTAATTTAATCATGTTACCGTGGTAGTTACATATTTATGATCATGAATAACAAGTACCAAGAGGGTTGGAACACTTAGACGCTAAACGAGTTTAAGAAACTAAATTTCGTCAAAAGTCGACAAGTTGGAAATATTATAACATGTACTTTTGGGGTGAGACTATGGTTCCTAACATGAAAAAGAGGTTATTTATGAGTTATTTTATTCATATGATAGTCGGGTGTTATGTTTTGAGGTCAAGAAAGTTGTTGAAGAAAAGTTGGCAAAGGTCATCACAAGTTACATTCATAAATTTGGTGAAACTTAAGTCAAATATAGTGGAGCTTTTCTCTCAGTATACTTGGAATTACGAGTTGGTCAATATAAAAAATTGAACATCTATGAGTGTAGTTTCTAAATCATTAAACCATTTGTCGATAAGACATCATAGTAGAGAGATATTTGTATTTTCACGAGATTGCGCAAGCAGCTCCCAATGGGACCCACTTAGACGGTGGTTGACCTACTTCACTTTAAAAACGATTTGGATGACCTTTATTTCTAATTTTTCAACCCAAACTTATCCCTACACTCCTCCTAAACCTCCTAAATAGATACCATAAGGTTTTGAAGTTATTCCAATATGATTACACCATATTTCAACATCAAAAGTTAGTTGTAGTGAACAACAACACGTCTTTGAGGTTTTGTTGTCATCAAGGATAATTGTGACATGTGTTTGGATTAAATTTAAAGTTTTCGCTACTGTCTAAGGTGAGTATAATATCCTACTAATTGTGATTAACCTTGCATGTATGTTGGTTAATTTGTTATGATGATAAACTACAAGATAATACTTAGATTAGCTTGAGATGATGTTGTTCTTGATGGATGTATTTGAAAGTTGCTCTTATGAACTTTAAGTAGCTGTAAATTATGGCAAATATATTGGATATTATATTCTTAGTATGATTATGTTGGTTTACATGTCAATCTTGTTGAGGAAATTGATAACTAGAAAAGGAAATGGCTATAAAACACTTGGAAGTTGTCGATAGTGATATTATCTTGTGTTGGGCTATTTCCGGTAACTCTAAATTTGAGTACAATGTTTTAAATCCTTTAAAAGACATTAGTTATTATACTGGATATATTAGTAAGTTCAATAATGAATGATAAGGGGGGTTGAAGGGTGCTAAAGGGACTCAATCCGAGCTTGCCGCTCGTCGTGATATGTTGATGACTTGTTAATGAAATATTTTGTACCCTATTGTTGATGTTGTTCTTGTTGTAATTCTCTGGTTGTTTTTGTTGGTATATGGTATTGGACAAGGTCCTTGTTACAGGGGAGATGCTACCCAAATTTATATAAACGAGCTGCTAGTTTAAGTTGCGGACTTAGCCTTTGCTCAACACTTATTTTGAATCTCCTTCTGCTATGGTAGATTGAGTTGAGTTGTTTGAAAAATTTCTTGTAATATATTAAGGAGTCAACGGATTTAAGGTATGTTAAGTCTAAATCTTTACTTCATTTTTATATGATCTCGTAAATACATGTGTTCGATAACGAGATATAAAGAGAAGTTCCTACTCCTTAATTTATGTACATTATCCTAGTCTCATAAGTTATTGTATTCTCCCTTATCCGGACTTTACATTCAGTTAATTATCATCTTCTTCAATTCAAGAGAGCAGAGGGTCTATATACATATACAGTATTACAGTATTTTCACCAATATCAAGTTATAATCGGTGGGCAGGCCCTATTAGGTAACCTTTGATTTGATGGTAAGTTATATACGAGCCTACTATGATCGTTAACCTATGAGTGAGCCTAGAATGGCCGAGATACATAGCTTAGCATGTCCCAACATCTATGAGCAAGCCTACTACGGCAGAGCAGTTACACGTACTGAACCTTATAGGGCCATAACTATTTTACTTACTATATTGAGAGAGCTGAGTCAGTATCAATAGGTAAACATATCTTCATATATTTGACTCCTAGTTACTTTCAGTTATTTATTAGCTCAATTTCAGCTTTCAGTTATTCTGTTACCTTACATACTCGATATATTTCATGCCAGCAGATCTTGATAGACAGCTGGATAGACCTTCCCAGTAGACAAAGCCAAACATCAGCTTGGTTGATAAGATCCAGTTCCTCGGAGTTACCAGGTCTAGACCTTGGAGTCCATTTTATATATACAGGTTTAATGGGTAGGTCGAGGCACTGTCCCGACCATGATACTATTCAGTTATATCTAGTGGCTTGTAGACGAGTCTTGTATATTTTGTATATCAGTATTGTTGCCTTGCCAGCCCTGTGTACATGTTAGTTTGGTATTGCTGGTTATAGACATTCATGGTGGCCTCATCGGCCTTGATTTGTAAGGTAGGCCTCGTCGGCCTAAGTTGAGGGTTACCCCTCATGTGTTCACAGTTATAGAGTGGTATGCTCGGGCCAAATATGGCACCGGGTGCCGACCATACCTCCCCAGGTTTGGGGCGTGACAGTGCGAATTGATTTCATTGAAGCTTATGCCTTCAGTTCCTTCCTACTCATTCGTATGCGATATCGGACATTTGTTATCATTCGAGCATCTACGAGTTATGAACATGCCACAGACGTGAGGCAAGATGTTTCTCCTTGTGTATTCAGGCGGGCTATTATCGTCACATTGTGGAAGGGTGTTCTATCATTTTAGCCCAGTGTTGGTGCTGCCTATAGTCGAGATTGGATATTTCTGAATTTAGTGGAATTCATGTTAATACCGTTGTGTCGCCGTATTTATTTGAATGCATTTAGGTTCATATAAATATTGGTCTTCATTTGTTTGCCTATGGGCACACTATTGTGAGATGGAGCCGAAGAGGAAGTTATCAGATATGGTTGTGTGTTGCGACTTCAGGATCAAATTGGCATTTCCAGTGTTGATGGTTAGAGAGAGATGATCTCTGAGGTTTTTTCTACGCTTAGGAGTTTTGGATGTGACGAGAGGGGCTTGATTGAAATGTAGGAAAAAGTGAAGTATCCAATCATTGTCTTGGATGCAATACAGCTTCGAGTTTCAAACACGTTACTGGACCTTCGGGTGATATTAATGAATGAAGGGATTTTTTACGGCTAGTAGATTAGTGTGGACCCAGGGAGGGTTGATTACATGATGGATGTAACTATAGAAATCATGTTGGAGGAGTTCGAAATGAGGTTACACAGGTGGACTATATCCTATGAGTAGGTTAGCGATTGTGTGGTTTTGATGAGGTTCCTACGATGAGTTCTAATTTCTGCCCAACATGGGATGCATGTGCTACAATTTGAGCTAGGATCACTTGAAGAAGACGGTACGACCGTTAGGAGGTCGAGTGTACGATTGTGGCTCATAATTGGGGATGTGCTATGACTAGTGCAATAAGAGCTTGCAAAACTTTTTCCAAGTAACAGTGTGGATTCATGGTAACTGGGAAGACGAAGTCATTGTGAGGTCTGGATCTATGTGATTGTAGCGTAAGGATGTGTGGGGGAGCCCACCGTCTATGATTGAGTCACGTGGTTGTGTGCCCTGCAGCTCCGATTATCGGTGCATTGGTCAGTTGGTTATGACTAAGGAAAGGAACATCAAACGAAAATCGGGCAAAGACATGATGAGTGTGTGCTAAATTTTGCCTTATTGATACATGTGCGGATTTTGGAATGAATAAAATGTATGCTTCTTATGGATGTGACGTACAGGGAAAGGATTCTTTCGGTTGATTTTTTGGAGCGTTCATGTGCTAGCGGAGCACTAGTTGTCTAACTATATATAATCGGGACTTGCTTAGAGTATACTAGTGGATTCGAGACTTAAGGTGTGGTGCTTAAGGATTTTCAGGTTTATTATGTGGCCGGGGATTGAGTTTAGCAGTAGAGTGTGAAGGTACTTGGAGCATTTATATGTTATCAACGGGTCTGCAGGGCAGTGCTAGGAAAATGGGAGAAACAACTTCGAATTCGCAGAAGATCTAGTCAACACCGGTGTATCAGTCGAAATTACTATAGGCTGCTGATGAGCGGTGATTTTACCATTTATTTCAGCCTCTTTTCTCTAGATTTTACGTCCTTTAATTATCATATGAGGTTGTTTATGGTGTGTAATGCTATAATTTCAGGTAAATGATGCAATGAAGAGAGTTGAATTCAATTGAAGTGGAATTGAGCAAAATGAGTACAAAAAGTGCAAAATCCTTCAGTGATTACGCATCTGCGAGGGGAAGGCCACATCTGCGAAGATGTGCCACACTGCATTCGGACCGCATCTGCGGTAAGTAATCTGTGCCTATAGAGTCGCTTGTGCGATAGTATTGTCTGCATCTGCGGAGTAGGAAATTCCACACAGGCATCGCATCTGCGATTGACAATCCGCATCTGTGGAGCCGCTGGTGCGGCGACATGTCCGCATCTGTAGAGTAGGCAGTTCCCCAGAGTTTACGCATTTGCAAAAGTAAGTCTGCTTTTGCGGTGCCGCACCTGTGTTGATTTTTTTGCAGGTGCGGTCAACGGGCTTCGGCTGAGGACTGGGTTGGCATTTCACATTTTTTCAATTCCAAACCCACAAATATACGACCTAGATTATTGGAAACATATGTTTGGCTTATTTTTCAGTCCCTTGACTTGAGAAGATAAGTTTTGGAGCTAGGGTTCTTGCACACACACTTGAGTCTTGAAAATTTGAAGCTTTTGGTTGAGAATTTCTTACTCAATTATCCTCATTTCTTCATTTTCTTGCTTTGTATTGAATATTTAAGTGTGTAATATTTTTTCCAACACTTGAATCTTGTTTGTGGGAATATTCATATTTAAAGTGTGAATTAAATATCTTGTTGTGCTTATGTATTGTATGATTTTTAGTTATATTGAAGTGAGTTATTGTTTCTTTAATTATTCTTGTTCTTTAATATTTCTAAAGGGATTAGCTAACCCTTGGACTCGCCCATTTACTTCGAATTAATTTTGGGATGGGTTGGGAAAGATTAGTTAACAAGAACTTGAGGCTTTAACCCTCACTTTATTGATTCTACCTAGGGATAGGATTGAACTACTTGTAGCCATATTCAGGTGTGCTTAATCTCCTAATTGTTTTAGGGATAATTCAATTAGGAAGTCTTGTTAGTCTTTGGAAAAAGCTAATATAGAATTATTACCCGAGGCTAATTAACATAAACTCGCTCATATTTATAAAATCGTGAAATACACTGGATGGTTACTTGAGTGTAGTTTCCAATGCATCCATTCTTGTAGCCATTGATCATTTTATTTGCTTTCTAGGTTAGTTTTTATTATCTCATTTAGACCTAAATATTTTTCCAAAATATTTCTAAGTGTTTGGCTTAGCACAATAAGTAATAATTCTCTTACACTCCTAATCGCCTACATATTGTTCTCTGTGGGATTCGACCCCGACTCATAGTTGGGTAAATTATATTGCATGCGACCGTGTCCATTTACTTTTTAGTAGTGGATTTGGACGTCATCAAAATTGGCGTTGTTTCCGGGGAACAATTTGGCATATTTAGGTTGTTTGAGAAGTAAGCGTAAGTGCTTTGGTCCAAACTTGTGAATATTTGTGTAACTATTTTTCATCTCTTTGTTTATCTTCTTGTTTGTTTCTTATTTATTTTCTTAGTTTTTAAAAAATGGCATCATATAATGAAAATTAGTTAGATGGTAGTTGTTCATACTTTGATGACCCTTGTCCTTATTTTGGAGGACCACATTCGTGGTAAAATTATTTAAATTCTCCCGGGGGCAGATTGTGCGCACACTCTCAAACCCATGAGTGGAGTATTTGTGATAAGTGTGGTCGTCAAAATGGTCATTGGGATTATTGTGCTTATTTGTACTTCCCTTACCCAATCCCCCGCTTTGATGATTCTACTTTTTGTGATGAAAATTATAGGGATATGGAAGTGGAGGAAATTTAGCATGGTCAAACTGGAAAGTTCAAGCTCATGTTAAAATTCCTATTTGAAGGAGGCAACAAAGAGTAAAATTCCTTGGAGGAGCTTTTGGAAAATAGCCTCCAAAATGATTTGGTGCTCGAAAGGTTGCACTTACAAATGGGAGAAATGCCTGAAGCTTTAGAGGTCCAAAAATCCTCGGAAGTGAATTATATCCAAGAACCTTTCTTAGAGGTTGAAGCCGAAAATCCTTCTTTGGAACTTGATAAAAATGAAGAATAACTCTCAAATGCTCAAGATGAGAAAATGATGCTCATGTTGGATGCCATTCTTGAAAATGAGGAGAATCACAACTTGGCACTCGAGGACTTAAAACAAGCACTAACGCAAAATGATGATAATTTCCGCACCTTGGAAAATCAAATGGAAATATTGGTTGAGAGTGTGGAAACAGGACAAGAAGAGTCCGACGTCGAGGAAGAAAGTGAGCTTTATTTTGAGGAATCAAGAATTGGACATCCGCCAACCAACTCCATGAATGTTAGTGATTCCAAGAAAAACATGGAATTAGAGTCAACTAAAAATTTGAAGATGTGGTTGAAAATGACTCTAGTTCGGGGGACCAAGAGGATGTCAAAATTCGGAAAGAAATGCAATTTGGAGGCTTGATGTTACATTCCAAGCATTTCTCAACATTAGAATTGAATGGTGATATAGGAATTTAACTACACGAGTCAATGAGGGACTGCGAAGAGGAAAGACACAGGCCATACATTTTACAATTTGAAAGAACAAGGAGGCAAAATGACATTCCTCACATGAAATCCAAGGAATGCAAAATGAAGAAATTAAAGTTCTGCTTGATCATCTACTTACCACCCCCACCGCTCGTGGTCACAAACTTGATTCCAAGTTAGGTTCCCAATTCATATCGTCTAAGTGGCGAGAAAATTGGTAAAGTTGATTCGCGTTGTGCCACGACATTAAATGTGACGCTTGGTGGGAGGCAACCCATCGTTTTCTCAAAATTTTATGTAGTTTTTGAAATTTTCTTTTTTAGAATTATTTACTATGTTATTTTTGACTAATTTACAAAGTTTCAGATTTATTGGAGTTGAATTAAGAAGTTTGAGGTGTTGGAGTGCACAAAAATAGTGGCTGCAAAATCTATGCACCAGTCATCTGGTGTAACCGCATCTGTAGAACTTTTCACGCAAGTGCGGCCTCGTAGAAGTGCCATATGTAGCACATATGCGACAATTCCGCAGAAGTGATTGACAAACCGCACAAGCACTGGCGCAAAAGCGGTAAAACTCCCACATAAGCGAACTGTCGGGTTAGTTTAAAGAACCCAGCCCTCATTTCATCAGGTAACTACAATTTTTCCCCAAACTCAAAAATACCTATCATCTCTCACACAAAGCAACTACTTCTCACACTCGAATTCTCAGATACAAGACACACATGTATGGTTCTTAGTTCCCTCATCTACTCCTCTCTTCTACTCTTCTTTTCCTCTTCTTCTTCTTCTTCTTCTTCTTCTTCTTCTTCTTCTTCTTCTTCTTCTTCTTCTTCTTCTTCTTCTTATCATCTCTTCTACAGTCCCATTTTCATTTTTTTTTCTATCAATTTTAGTTTTAGGAGTGAGGGACATTTGTTGAGAGTCTGTTTGTGTGTGTTGCTGCTGATGAAAAACAAATTTTTGGGAAGTCAGGTTTAATAGAGTTGTATGTTCATGTAGTGCGCTAATTTAGAATTCTTGAGTATAAATTATGTGATAAAATCGTGTTTGGAATTGAAATGAGTCAAAAATTTCTGGGTTTGTGAAACCACTGATGAGCACCGCAGAAGCGATAAAAGTGTCGCAGATGCAGTCTCGTACATGTGTTGAAAATTCCGCAGGGCGATTTCTGGTCAGCTGGGAAAGCCTGCAGATGTGAAAGAAATGTCGCAGAAGCGAGCCCGCACCTGCAATGGATTTTCCACAGGTGCGTAAACTGGGAAGACTTGGAAAATTCCAGTAGCTTTGCAACCAGAGCTTCTAGGGCCCATTCGACTTGATTCTTTGGCCTAATTGTACTGTTTTGAATTGCTTAACACCTTTGTAATTCCCGACTAACTTGATTTTGATTTTTTAGGTACTCTAAGATTTTAAAATGGACCAGAACATGAACGACAATGCTCCGCTTGATCACGAAATTGAAGAAGTGGCTGAGGACTTGAACTATGATGCTAACAGATTCATGTCTTCCCAGTGCCAAGCCCGGTTTTATAATGATCTCCTCACAAAGAAGCTCAAACTTGAGAAGGGAATTGCCGATGACAAAGTGGCCGAGCTCCTTCTGAATTTCCATGGACGGCTAGTTTCAAGCGGCTGGACCTGCTTCATCCCCACTCCATGCAAAGCCAATAAGGAATGGGTTAGGGAACTTTATGCCAATTTAAGGCGTACACATTTCCAAATCCATGAAATCACTATAAGGGGGAAGACTGTGAGATTCAGATTTGAAGGGATTAATGATATCTATGGGCTCCCAAATCATCTTCTCGAGCCAGTGCAAGAAAGAGATACATGCGACAATGGTGATTGGCTAGTCGCAAAGCTATGTCCTTTAGGCCATAGAGTGACTTGGGCTAAAAGGAAAAAAGGCATCAAATATGGTGATTTCATAGCCGAAGAAAAAATATGGTTGTGTATCATTACAAGAAGAGTGTCTCCTTGTGGGAACGTGTCTGATGTACCATATACCAGGGCCTTGATAATTGCTTGCATCCTTGATGGCATTCCTGTGAATGTCGGTCACTACATTATTCGGGCGCTGAAGGAGTATGTCTTCAAGGTGGAAAGTCATTGGTATTTCCATCATTGATTACAGAGTTGTGCCGACATGCACAGGTTGAGAAATGGGATGGAGATCATTTGATACCGGCAGACAAGCCCTTTCATCAATTGGGAGTGACAGGAGCAGGCAATGTGCTAAAGAGCAAGAAGAGGAAGGTAGAGATTACTGTAGGTGAGGGGTCCTCATCACAAGCTACTCAGGCCGAGGGACTATTTGGAATGCTAAATTCCCAGATTTTCTCCATTCGTGATCTAGTGTCACAACTCCCTAGTAGGCCTTCACACTCCCAGCCTATGCCCGAATATTGTACCAGGTGTCGCCCCTTCTTTTTCTCGCGAAATCGGGTTTCGACATTCTGGAAAAACTCATTTCCTCTTGGGTTGGGGTATGGAATTTGAAGAATCGCCACCTAACGGATTAAGGTGCGTTAGGGCACGTAAAGCAAATAACTCATAAAAAAGTTTACTTTACTAGAGATTGGGTAAGGGCTCGAAATTACCTTGAGGGAAAGGTGTTAGGCACCCCTCGAGGTCCACAACGGTGGGTCCCGACCAAACTTAATCTAAGCGAATTAGTATTTAAAGATAAATAAAGCCATTTAAACAATAGAAATCATTCAAAACAGAAATTAAAGGGGGCGGGGGTCCTAGGTTTATTAGCCTATAGGATCACTTCCATGCAATACTCAGTAACTTTCCTCAAACAGAGGTGTTACACGTAGCATTAGCACACAAGTCATCATCTCCTTTACTACCCAATTAATCTTCCCCTTTTCATCATCACCTAAGAGTTCTAATAGTGTCTGGTACATATCCTATGCGTGCGCTACCCGTCCCTTACCTATGGCCCTGGAGGTGCTTAGGATCTCTATTTTAAGGTGGTTCTAGGCTCACCTATGTTGTTTAAAGGGAGAAAACTAAGTGAAAACAAAATCATATAGGAATGTCACACAAGGAACAATTAAAGGGCTCACATTTACCTCCACAGGTAAACACACAATTGCACGCTTATTCAAACAAGCAGTTTTAAAAAAAATGATTTAGGAGTCCTATAGGCAGGATATCTAAATGAGCATAAACAAAATATATAGCAGTTTTATTAAGCGAGGCAGCGAATACCTATAAATTTGCCTACTGATTTTGTTGATACAGAATCTGAGTATGTTCGAGCAAGAAATCACAATTTTCAAACTTCAGAACTTTAATTACCCTACAAGCTTGCCTAGGTGATAACCAGGCAGAATACTATAGACATGGTATCTAAATGTTAGTCAGACTAAATAATGATTAATTTAAACAAGAAAATTTCATCTTTAGGTCCTATAGGCGTGTTTCCTATGTGCTGAAACTGATCACAAGCATTATGAAATCCAAACATAGAAACTAATTTCGTACATTTCTCTATAGGCATGATATCTAAGTGTTGAAGCTGTTTTTACACTTATTTGCTATATGCATGATGTCTAAGTGTCAAGACTGTATTTCCTATAGGCATGATATCTAGGCGAATAAAGGTGTCAATTAATTGCCAAACAAGTTCAGCAGAAGAACCTAGGAACATGATTTCTAATGCATACGTAGGGGTTTTGAAAATATGGTATTTGAGGCAGAATTGATAACGGCCTAGAAGCAGGATTTTTAAGATGCAAAAATGTGAAAATTCAGGATTTCAAAGAATGAGATAAGTCCTATAGGCATGATTTCTAATGCATATAAATCATCATCACAATAAACTATAGGCATGATTTCTAATGCATATAAATCATCATCACAATAACCTCTAGGCATGATTTCTACCCTAACCCAACAATAATATATACATATAAAGTCCCTCCCAAATTTTACTAATAAACCTATATCTGTTTTACAAAGATTATTACTACAGACCAATATAGAAGAATTAAATAATGAAAATCACTATATTATAGGGAGCCTTAGCAGGCCTAATGTCAATCTTGGAAGCCATGCCTTCAAGCAAGTCTGAGGTATTTCCTTGAGGCCAACAATCCATAATACACCAAATGGCTTCTGGTGTGTCAAAGTTACCAAGGGCCTCAGGGACCCCTGGCAATGCTCACACCAGAACCCATTCAAAGAAATAGTTTTTTTTGTAAACAAGTTTGGAAAGGCCAGCCCCAGTGTGTCAGAGTTCGGAGGAGTCTCATGGACTCCTAAGTAGTGCTCACACTGGAGGGGAAGGACCCTAGATATCTAATAGTAAGAATTGAAAAAAATAGTATATAAAGGTATGAGATAGTTTCTAGAAAAACAGCATGGATTTTGCAAGATCACAAACAGAACAGAACTACATCTTAGCATATTGGTTCAGACATGGATACCAATAGTCACAACAAGAGCAAGAACACTTGAATTATTGGAAAAACAGGGTCACAATTGAGTCAAACAAGGTTTCACATTGCAGAAGTTGACTTAGTTTATTAACTATTACTAGGTGGAATCATATAGACATGTATTTAGCAGAGAGAAACATGTTGAAGTTAAAATGATTAATCAGACAGCCACACAAAAAAGTTAGCAGGGATTTAAAACACATTAGTCTTGAAAGAAGTACATAAATCATGAACTGATCAGGAACATGCTAAGGTAAATTATCAGCACATAGAACAGGACAGGAATTGAGGCATGCTAATTGAGAAGGAGATAAATAGGAACTACATAGCAAACAAGAGCATCGAAATCTAACATAAACTATTACTATAAAACACATGGGACAACATAAAATAGTAAGAACCAAGGTATAGTGGTTAATGAAAAAAAGATGGTTTGGAATCAGATTTCAAAAGAGAAGCATATTGGAATTCAAAATAAAACTGACTACATAGCATATAGAAAAGAACATGATAATAGAAATTGAAGCATTCTGTTTAGCAGTAGACAAGAATCATAGGTCTAGCTACATAGAATATTGAATGATAACAGAAGTGGAAACATACCAGTTAAGAGGTAGCAACAGGAAAGTGAAAGCAAATAGGATCCAAGAGTCTAGCCTTGGCTTTCAGCCGGCTAGACAGAGCAGCAAATAGAAGTAACAGAAAGAACTACGAGTGAGAGTGTGTGAGTAAGAGTTTATGTCTGTTTCTCTATATGTGTTCGTGTTTTCAAAAATCAGAATGAGGGGATTATATAGCACTTAACATGGTCAAACAAATAAGGCAAAGGAATTCAATTGCACACAAATAAGGCATGCAACATCAATTAATCAGTCAATTAGGGCTTAATGGGAGCAAGTAAAACTTAAATTAAGGAGAGTATTTTACGGGGTAAATCAATAGACAGGATTGAGGCTAAATAAGGTAAGTAGTAAATCAATTAGAGGTCAGTTAAAACCATCAAAACCCAGAATTCAAGCTAGCAATATAATTAAGGAAGGTAGTACTAATTACGAATCACATATAAGGAAAGGATATGTAAAAATTTCAAAAAGTAACAATCTTAACAGAATAATATAATTACGAACCCTAGTTAGTCAATAAGATCAATTAATCTCTGCTAATTAAAGAATAACTGGCAAATATTGAAACGACTAGTGAGATAAGCAGAAACCCTTAGGGTTTAGAACATAGGCATGAAAAATCAGTCGAACCAGTAAAGGGAGTTAGATTTAAACACTTAGAAACTCTAGAGCCTTTTGTAGAGAACTAAAAATGAAACCCTAGTTTTAGAAAAAAATTAATATCGATTAATAATAAGAAAAAAAAATAGAAGGTTTTTAAAGAAAAATATCAGATAATCTTAAAATCATCCCAGATCTACAAGGATCTGAATAGACTCAAGTAGAAAAGGATTAGGGTTTTGAAGAATAGAGAGAGGTGGAAAAATCTAGTGAAGAACCGGAGTTTCAAGCCATAAACATGAAGATAACAATACTCTCAAACATAGAGATGAACACATGCACGTTCATCAAGAAAGTGAAGAGTTGAAGCCAAGTCTGTGTTGAATTTCTTCGAGATTCCATCAAACAACAAGGAAATCGAATAGCCAGTAGAGATAGGAGGACGTATATGGTCTGAGATCGAAGAGAAAAGACATGGATTGAAGGGTTTCTGGTGACGACGACGAGGGTTAGGGGAGGGCTTGAGAGAGATAAAAGAGGAGGAGGGATTCGGGGGCGGCCGGTTTGAAGAAATGACTAGGGTTAGGGTGTTAGGGGTTAATTAAAAAAGGAAATGGATCTTGGACCGTTGATCTTCTGAGATCAACGGCCAGGATTCCATCTGGGGTTGAGGCGGCTTTAAGGATTGGGTTATGGGTATTTGGGATATGATTTTAATTGGTCTGGGGGGGGGGGGGTAATAATTTAGGGTAGGTCCAAAATTAAAATAAAATTAAAAAGGCTATTTGTTAAATACCCATTTAGTTTGATAAATAGATTGTAAAATAGTTAATAAATTATAAAAAAATGATTTTCATGCATAAAAATGATTTATGATAATTACTTAACTTTATAAAAATATAAAAAGCTATTTATAGTGAAATAAGGTAATAAGCTATTTCTATTCATGAAATAATTAAAACTTAGTATAAATATAAATGATAAAAATTAAGTAATAAAATTATTATAAAACCATTTGTGGTGCAATTAGTAATTATTTATATAATAAAATACTGGGATAGATTGATAAAAATCATTAGAAAAATGCCGAAATTATGAAAAATATTAATTGATGCTCATGCATTGTTTTGAAGCTATATATGCATTTCAAAAATAATACAGGGAAAAATTGGGTATCAACAGCTGCCCCTCTTTACCCGGGAAGGATGAAAGAGTTATCGGGTAAAGATATGATGGCCAATTTTGACCGAGTAGGGTGATTTGAGAGGCATAGGCCACACTCTGGTTTTCGAGCTACCTACATATCCCTGGTTTTACAGGAATCAGGTCGTGTGTAGTTCTGGATTCACCGGAGAAATATACCGATGAAGTTACCACAAGAACGGACACAAGGTTTTGATTAGGTGAAATGGTTACAGTGAGCGGTCAGGCTTGAAATAATAGGAAGGAAATGTAGCGGGATTGCTCCCATTGGGGTAATGGTTGCTCATCGGGTTACCTACAAATAAAAGATGCACTACAAGCATGTATCTTTGCGTAAATTTAAACGTGGTGCAAATTACCTTTAGACCATGAGGATTGTATTTGGACAGTCCTTAGACCATGATGTCCTGGGCCATGAATTGTGCGGTAAGGGATTCGCAGGCCATGAAAATGGTGCCTCCGAACCATGATGCCTTTGAATAATCATATGCAAGTTTGAGATATCCTCAGGTCATGGCATGGTGTCTTTCGGCTATGAGGATGGTGCCTTTAGACTATAACGCCTTCGGACAAGTTGGCGGTATTTTAGCCCATGAAGTGCAAAGACATGATGCTAGAAGCAACAAGACAGGGCTTAGTCTTGTATGAATTTGAGGGCAGAACTTAGCTCGAGAGAAGAGGAGAGACAATGCAAGAGAGACAATGCTTAGTCTTGTGCAAAGATTCGGGACATGCCTTAGTTCCATGCAAAGAGAAGGCAATGCTTAGCCTTGTGCAAGCAGAGAGGCAGGGCTTAGCCTCGTGCAAATAGAGAGGCAGGGCTTGGCCTCACTGAGACAGAGCTTAGTCTCATGCAAAGTTCAGGACAGGGCTTAGTCCCATGCAGAGGGAAGGCAGGGCTTAGCCTCATTAAAGATTGAGACAAATCTTAGTCTCATGCAAAGTTCGAGACATGGCTTAGTCCCATGCAGAGGGAAGGTAGGGATTAGCCTTATGTAGATATGTAGGCAGAGCTTAGCCTCATGCAAGATTGAGACAGAGCTTAGTCTCATGCAAAGTTTGGGACAGAGCTTAGTCCCATGCAGAGGGAAGGCAGGGCTTAGCCTTATACAGATATGGAGGCAGGGCTTAGCCTCATGCAAGATTGAGACAAAGCTTAGTCTCACGCAAAGTTCGGGACAAGGCTTAGTCCCATGCAGAGGGAAGGCAGGGCTTAGCCTTATACAGATATGGAGGCAGGGCTTAGCCTCATGCAAGATTGAGACAAAGCTTAGTCTCACGCAAAGTTCGGGACAAGGCTTAGTCCCATGCAGAGGGAAGGCAGGGCTTAGCCTTATACAGATATGGAGGCAGGGCTTAGCCTAATGCAAGATTGAGACAAATCTTAGTCTCACGCAAAGTTCGGGACAAGGCTTCGTCCCATGCAGATGGAAGGCAGGGCTTATAACCTTATGCAGATAGAGAGGCATGGCTTAACCTCATGCAAGGTTGAGACAAAGCTTAGTCTTATGCAATGAATATTAAGTGATAGCAGAGTATTTCCTAGCTGGAAGTGAGTTTGGTATATTTATTGCTACAAAGGTTGTGATTCCAAGGTGTGCATATTCCTTATTCCTGCATTCAAAGAAAAGTCGTGAGTTTTACAAGGGAAGGTTGGTTCGTGCCTTCGTCTTCTTGCTTGATTTGATCTGTTCCATATGAAGACCCTGTGTAAATTATCGGGGTAGCGTTCGCTAAAGTAGAGTTTATGTTCAAAAGCATGCATGCATAATTTTTGAAGACATAGTAAAATATAGTTTTGAAATTGGTTAAATGAACCAGTGACTGTGACACGATCAAAGACATTGCGACTGCTTCTGCCGTAGAATTTTGAGGAGGACTCAAAATTCTGCCCCAGTTAACTGAATAAAACTTCTGACTGCTCTATATGTTGCGATTGGCTGAAATTGCTTCGGAATTTTGAGGGTCCTCCTCATAATTCTGCCCCACTTTCTGATTTTTAGGGGAAATGGAAATTTTATTGAATTGTGACCGAACCAACAAGGCTGTCTACGTATCCCCTCTTAAATGGGAATCAGGTCGAGCGTAGTTCAATTTACATCACGTGAAGAAGAATAAATGGTTTACACATAGTATCTTTTTATTGCATTTGAAATGATAGGCTTCGGCCAGATTTCTTCGTCCATTACTGCGAGTATGAGTGCTCCTGCTGTCAATACTATGTGAACCATGTAAGGACCTTTCCAGTTGGGAGAGAATTTCCCTTTGGCTTCATCTTGATGCGGGAAAATCTTCTTCAACACCAGCTGCCCCGGTGTGAACTGTCTCGGCTTGACTTTTTTGTTGAAGGCTCTGGACATTCTGTTCTGATAAAGTTGTCTGTGATATACCACGTTCTTCCTATTTCCGTCTATGAGGGCTAGCTGCTCATAACAGATCCTTATCTATTTTGCGTCGCTGAGCTAAGCTTTTTGTATAATTATTAAGGAAGGAATTTCCAGTTCGGCGAGAATGACAACTTCAGTGCCATAAACCAGCAGATAGGGAGTTGCCCCGGTTGATGTGCGGATTGTGATACGGTATCCTAGTAAGGCAAATGTTAGATTCTTGTGCCATTGTTTGTGATTATCTACCATTTTCCTTAGTATCTTCTTGATGTTTTTGTTGGAAGCTTCCACGACTCCGTTCATTTGGGGAATATATGCTGTGAAATTCTTCTGCTTGATTTTGAATGTCTCACACATGGATTTCATTAGATCACTGTTGAGATTGGCAGCATTGTCAGTGATGATGGATTCTGGAACCCCGAACCGACAGACAATTTAGTCGCGAACAAAATCTACAACGACCTTCTTAGTCAAAGCTTTGTAAGATGCGGCTTCAACTCATTTGGTAAAGTAGTCGATAGCCACTAAAATAAACCGATTCCCATTTGAGGAGATAGGCTCGATTGGACCAATGACATCCATTCCCCAAGAGGCAAAAGGGTAAGGTGAGATTGTTGAATTAAGCTTGTTTGGTGGCACTTTTATTATGTATTCATGCACTTGACATTGGTAACACTTCTGAACATACTGGATGCAATCCGTTGGTCATCCAAAAATAACCTGCCCTGACTATCTTTTTGGCCAAGGTAAAGCCATTCATATGCGGGCCGCAGGTCCCAACATGTATCTCCTCAAGCAACTTAGAAGCTTCCTTTGCGTCAACACACCTTAATAGTCCCAGATCAGGAGTTTTTCTATATAGGGTTCCTCCACTGTGGAAGAAATGGTTGGACAACCTCCGAAGTGTGTGATTTTGAGTATGGTTTGCATGTTCTGGGTATTCACCTTTCACCAAATACTCTTTGATGTCGTGGAACCAAGGCCTTCCATCTGTTTCCTCTTCGACATGAGCACAATATACCGGCTGATTATGGATCCTTAATGGGATAGGATCAATGAAGTTCTCGTCTGGATGCTGTATCATTGATGACAAAGTGGCCAATGCATCGTCAAAATCATTCTTAATTCTAGGAACATGCCAAAACTCTATCTTTGTGAATCTTTTCTTCAATTCCTGCACATGGTGCAGATATGGCAATATCTTGGAGTTCTTGGTAGCCCATTCTCCTTGTACCTGGTGCACAAAGTAGATATGAATCGCCGACTACAAGCAGTTCCTGAATGCTCATGTCAACAACCATGTTGAGTCCTAATATGCAAGCTTCGTATTCCACCATGTTGTTTGTGCAAGGGAATCTGAGTTTCGCAGATACCGAATAATGCTGACCAGTTTTCGATACCAAGACGACTCTAATGCTGAATCCTTTGAAGTTTTCCTCTCTATCAAAGAACATTCTCAAACCATCGTAGGCTTCAACAATGTATTCTCCTATGAATGATACCTCTTAATCGGGAAAATACGTTTTCAGGGGCTCGTATTCTCCTCCCACAGGGTTTTCAGCAAGGTGGTCTGCCAGTGCCTGTCCCTTGACTGTTTTCCTAGTTACATAGATAATGTCGAATTCACTCAACAAGATTTGCCAGTTAGCCAGACTGCCAGTGGGCATAGGCTTCTGAAAGATATACTTCAAGCGATCCATTATCGATATGAGATATGTTGTATAGGTACAGAAGTAACGCCTCAGCTTATGAGCTATCCAGGTCAAGGCACATCAGGTTCATTCCAGCAGAGAATACCGTGCTTCATAAGGTGTAAACTTCTTACACAGGTAGTAGATGGCATGTTCTTTTCTCCCTGTCCCGTCGTGCTGCCCCAGAACGCAGTCGAAAGCTCCATCTAGCGCGGATAGGTAAAGTAGCAGTGGCCTACCCGGCTCTGGGAGGACCAAACTAGTGGTGTTGATAAATAACCCTTGATTTTTTCAAAAGCCTTTTGACAATCCTCGGTCCAACTAGTTGCAGTGTCCTTTTTCAACATTTTGCAAATCGACTCACATATTATTGTGGATTGTGCTACGAAATGGCTGATGTAGTTAAGGCGTCCCAGGAAACTCATCACATCTTTCTTGCTTTTTGGCGGTGGTAATTCTTGGATGGATTTGACCTTCGATAGATCCAATTCTATTCCCCGGCGGCTGACGGTGAATCCTAATAGCTTTCCTGCAGGAACCCCGAATGCACACTTTGCGGGGTTTAGCTTCAGGTTGTACTTCTGCAATATGTCGAAGAACTTCCTCAAGTCAGCTATGTGGTCTGTGACCTTCTTGGATTTAATGATGACATAATCCACATATACCTCGATTTCTTTGTGTATCATGTCATGAAAAACAGTAGTCATGGCCCTCATGTAGGTGGCCCCAACATTCTTTAGGCCGATTGTCATCATCTTGTAACAGTACACACCCCATGGTGTAATGAAAGTCATTTTCTCAGCGTCCTTCTCATCTATCTAGATTTGATGGTAACCAGCGAAGCAATCCACGAAAGACTGGAGTTCATTCTTGGCACAATTGTCGATCGAAATATGTATGTTTGGTAGTGGGAAATCATCCTTGGGACTTGCTCTTTTTAGATCCCGATAATCAACACAGACTCTAACTTTCCCGTCCTTCTTTGGAACTGGCACAATGTTGGCTAGCCAAGTTGGATACTCAACTACCCTGAGGACCTCGACTTTGATCTGCTTAGTAACTTCTTCCTTGATTTTCAGGCTCATGTCTAGCTTGAATTTTCTGAGTTATTGCTTCTCTGGCGGACACATTGGATTTGTAGGTAACTTGTGAGCCATTGTGGATGTGCTCAACCCTGTCATATCGTCGTATGACCATGCACAGATATCCTCATATTCCTTTAGGAACCGAGTATATTCCTCTTTCTCTGACGGTGACAAGTGGATGCTTATGCGGGTTTCTTTGATGGTTTCAGAATTTCCCAAGTTAACTATCTCAATTTCGTCTAGGTTGGACTTGGGTTTGTTCTCAAAATTCTCTACTTCTCTGAGGATTTCTTTAGGTATTACATCCTCTTCTTCTTCTGAATCACTATTTTTTGTTGCGTTGTCTTATTACATGTCACAGTCGTTGGTTCATCAAGATAAGAAATAGCAATGTTGTAGAGATAAAGATATGAAAGAAAAATAGTGATAATAAAACATCAAGTCATTTAAAAATGTCAAACAAAATGATTTTCAATAACTCAAATAACGTTTTTGGAACCTTGAATAATATTATTTAAGACAAAAGAAAAATGAAAAAGTGGACATCATTTTTTTAGAAAAATAAACAATGTCATTCTGCCTTGCTACCCCGGGACTCGTCGAGCCCTTGATGGTCTAACAGTCAAGTTCTAAAAATCTTGGATGGTAGGTCCTTTCTCCTCCTCCTCCTCCTCGACAATTACACAATAGTCCATGTTATCATTTTCCAAAAACAAGCTCCTCAATGCTGCCAATGCCTCTTCTTCCTCTGATCCCTATATGATATCGACTTGATGGAAGGTCTGATCCAGGTGTGGCACAGGCTGCTCAAGTGGATAGTATGGACCACGCCACGGTGGTGACCAATCTTGGTATTCTTTCCAGGTGTATTGGTATCCCAACCCAAAAGTGGTACCATGGTTCTTTGGCTGTATTGATTGGAGATGCCCTGAAGATTCTTACCAAGCCCCTTGCCGGGCTCATATCCTCTCCATGCTAGCATGCTTGCTATCTTTATACTCCACCACTTATCTTTCTCAATCGCGTTGACCCGCTTGATACGATGGTAGGTTTCTCCACCTAACCTTCTTCTGTTTTCAATCACCGGGATAGTTTGACTAGTGCAAATGGGGTTGCTCCCATATCCATGGATAATTACTTCCTGGTGGTTCCATTCGAACTTCACAACCTGATGTAAAGTTGATGCTACATCCCCAGCGGCGTGTATCTATGGTCGTCCCAACAACAGATTGTAAGGCGCGGATATGTCCGGTACATGAAACTCAACATCAAACCATGTAGGGTCCATCTGCAGACAGAGATAAATTTCTGCAATGGTAGCTCTTTGAGACCCGTCGAATTCTTTCACATTCATAGTTCCCTCTCGTATCTCATGTAGGCCTTTGCCCAACCTGTTCAACGTTGACAATAGGCAAATATTGAGGCTGGATCCTCTGTCAATCAAAACTCTGGTGATAAACTTATCTTTGCATTGCACTGTGATGTGCAGTGCCCTGTTGTGATTCAATCCTTCAGGCGGCAGCTCGTCCTCGTGGAAGGTGATTTTATGGCTTTCTAGCACCTGTCCCCACCATATTGGCCATTTCTACACCAGTGATGTTGTTGGGTACATATGCTTCACTCAATACCTTCATTAGAGCATTCCTTTGTGCCTCAGAATTTTGCAGCAGCGACAGGATAGATATCTGAGCGGGAGTCTTGTTGAGATGATTAATGACAGAGTACTCCCTTGCATGTACCTTCCTCCAGACTTCATCTGGACCAGTCTCAATGATAGGCGATTTGTTAGAAGCTTGATTACTGGTTTCTCCTAAGTGTTCAAGTGTATAAACCCTTCCTGTTCTGGTCATTCCTTGTGCAGCGCCAGATTCTTCTGTCTTTGAATTTCCCTTTCTTTTAGCCTCAGCCACATAATCCCAAGGTACAACATTGGAACTGAAGGGTGGTGTGGATTCCTCCATTACAATGAAAGGTATGGCCACCTCCACCTCAAATGGAGTGAGTATTGCTGCGGGTGGCGTTACTTCTACTTCTAAAGGAACCCATGCAGCACCTCAACTCCAACTGGCGGCCGTGCCTGCACCACAATGGGATTGAGTGTGACTGTAGGTTTCTTAGGATCATCACCTTCGTGAATAAGCCCAATTGATCCATCGGGATCCCACTCTTCGTTAGTTTCTATCACATTGACCCCTCCATCCCTATGATCTGGGAAAGGATTGTTACGGACGTTGGGTGCAGTTTCCTTTGCATGTATGAACTTATTTTCAATCAGTGTTTGGATCTTGTCTTTCAAGGTGTGACACTCGTCAATAATGTGTCCCTTCATGCTAGAATGATATGAACATGTCTTGTTTGGATTGACCCATTGAGATGAATTCTCCATGGCCACAACGGGAATAGGGGTGACATATCCAACGACTTTCAACCTTTCGTATAACTGGTCAAAGGGTTCCGCAATGGCGGTGTACTATCAGGGTCGTTTGCAGTCAAAATTAGGCTTGGTTTTTGGTAGTTTGGATGAGTTGGAGGTGACTGATAATAGGATGGTTGGGTGTTATAGGTGTGGTAGTCAGTAGCAGGTTGGGAATATTTGGGAGGTGATGGTTGGTATGTGGGTGGAGGTGTTTGGCATGTGAGTGGAGGGGTCTGGTATATAAATGGAGTTTTGGGTCCCTGGGCAACCATTACTGTTCCCACATCTTTCTTCTTCGATATACCACCTGATTGCTTTATTCGTGGCCTGCAGTGCCTCAAAATTTGTCACCATCCCGCTCTTAATACCTTCTTCAATCCTTTCTCCGAGTTTGATAATATCAGAGAACTTATGGTTCTCAATGACCATTAGCCTTTCATAATACTGTGGATCCTGTTCCCAGACAAAGAACTTGTTCATCTATTCCTCGTCCAATGCTGGTCTAACCTTGGTTGCTTCCGACCTCCATCGAGTAGCATACTCGTGGAAAGTCTCAGTTGGCTTCTTCTTTAGGTTGTGGATATAGAAAACATCCGGTGCGTTCTCTGCGTTGAACGTGAACCTATCCATGAAATCAGACGCCATGCTCACCCAATTGGCCCACTTCTTAGGATTCTGGCTTATGTAACAGGACAGGGCATCTCCGGTAAGACTCCTCATGAAGAGCTTCATTCGAATCCTTTCATCTTTTTCAACCCCCATGAGCTTGTCAAAATAAGTCCTCCGATGAACCTTGGGATCACCCATTCCGTCAAACATTTCAAACTTGGGAGGTTTGTAACCCTCCGGTAGTTCCACATCCGGTTGTATGCATAAATCCTCATAGTTCAGACCTTCTATTCCTTTACCCCCTTCAACACCCTGAACCGGACTTGTCAACTTCTTGATGTCTTCAGCCATGTTCTTGATGAGCAGGCCCTTCTCAGCAGATTCTGGTGTATAGCAGATTAGTTGAGTGGAGTGAGGTAGGGTTTCTATGTATATAGGGTTGTTCTGGTGAAGGCCAGTAATTTGGGCATAATGATGATCATTGGTGGAGTTTTGGGGTTCGGGAATAATTTGTGGGGTATCTTGGGGAGTATGGTGGGTGTTTTGTGGGTATTGAGTAGGGGGATGCTGATATTGAGGAGGGATTGTATACTGGTGAGGTGCAGGAGGATTCTGTGGGTGTTTTTTGGGTGTGTTCTGAGGTGGTGCAGGGTTCTGGGTGTCGGAGATATTTAATGTGAGGGAGAGATTTGCCAAGTTACGGACCTACTCAAGATCCCCCTGTATTGCAAGTATCTTTTTCTCAAGCTGTAAAACCAAATCATTTGGGGCCTGAGTGCCTCGACAATTGGAAGTTTCCCTGTTCTCAAAATGTGTAGTGTTGTCTGTTATGATGCCATTCATATCATCCATTTTAGCTTTCCCTTTGCCTTTCGGTACACTTGAAGGAGTAGAAGGTGGAGGGCCCCTGGATCTGGTATGATAAGATTTTCACGCCAGTATGCGTGAACCAACCTTGGAGAATGGGAATAATCAAAAAGGAAAGGAAAACAAAAGGTAACCAAGTCAGTAAGGGTTCCAAAAAGAGTATTTACAATATGTAAACACATAGTGCGGGAATGTAAATTCGCGTCTTAATTTGGGAGCCTCTTTGTGCCCGAGGTAGGCCTAGAGAAAAGTTGATTTGGAGAATTTTAGTGCCAATAATTGCCTCATTTTATTAATGTAAAAGTAGATGAATCTAAAACGACACTAAATAAGATAAGTCATTAATGGCACTCGGCCTTATTACATTTGAAAAAGAAGGCAAACCTAATCTACTTTGTCCCAGAAGGACCTTCCCCAGGCTTGATCTTCTTGGCTCTATCGATCAGGTTCCCCAGGTCGTGCATGCCCAACAGCAGATGTCCTCCTTCGCTTCCCTCAGCATTCTGGCAGTCGGCTACTCTTTTCCTCGTCTTCCCCTCCAGCTCCATCAGACCCTGCTCCAAATATTCCAGCCTTTCATTAGATTTGATAGCCTTTTCCCTACATTCATTGATCAGTTCCATATCAGTTTTGTGTTGCTCCAGATACTCGGCCTCGGACTCATGAACCCTTTCGCGCAGTTTATTGTATTTCACTTGGGCTTTAGCAACTTTGTCTATGACCCTGTTTCCTCAACCGATTCTCGGCTCAACTACCCCTTCTATGCTGTCTTCCAACCATGATAGGTAAAAGCGTATATGACCTACGTGGTACCTGTCTTGCTCGATGGTGTTCCTTTCAACAATAACCTTTAGATGCCACATATGCTGAGCTTCACATTTGTACGGGATGTCGTCATCCTGAAAATCTGTCCTGTAATGACTCATTTTAGAAACTCGCGGTATGACTTGCTTCCTACCTGCCTGTCTCACAACCCTGATGGGAACATAAGGGTATATTCACTTAACCCGATCAACACCAAGTGCGGAGCGTCCCTAGATCTAATGATGAACTCACTGGTAGGGAACCATTCGAACATCCATTGAACCTAGTCCTCAGTCAAATTATCATGAAACTATGCCCATTCTATAGCATTTTCCGGTTGAGCAAATCTGTCTGGGATATAAGTCATTCTCTTAGGGTGATGAAAGGCTATATGATCATTCCACTCCCTTCATGAAAACTCTTGACGATATTGACCCCTTTGGAGATGCTCCAATAACCAAACCTGTAGTAGCATATTACAACCCTTAAAGTTTTTGAACCCCTTTTGGAAGCAGTCCAAGGCTCGGTAGATGTCAACTATGATCATAGGGACAATGGTATATGTTTTCCCCTCGATCCCCTCCATTAAAGTTTTGGATACCATAGCCAATCTAGAATGAATCATGTCTCCTTTGCTTGGAAATACTATCATACCTAGGAAGCAAACAACGAACACAAAAATCATGCGGTGAAATATGACCCAAGGAAGTGACAGAGAATTCATCATGGAAGATACAATAGGATTTTCTATGACCATATCGTTCATAGAGGTAGTCAAAGGGTATGTAGGACTCCTTCAGGCACTCCAAATCATCGTTCTTTTTCAAACCCATCATTTTCAAGAACTCCCTAGTGGCACGGTTTTCCGGCACTAATAGAGTCGGGCTGTACCAAGGTAATCCAGTGAATCCCCCTATCTCCTCCAATAGAGGAGTCATCTTTATGTTGACAAAATGGAACACAGACCTTTCTCTGTCCAAAACATAGTTGCCGCTTCAATCAACATATTGTTAGGTTGGATATCCAGCAAAGAGGGTAAGTTTCCAAAGACTCTTTTCACATGGTCTTTGTCACTTGGAGAAAGGTCCTCCCATCAATCTAACAACAATGGTGGTATTCTTTGGACCATGCCGAACCTGGGGACTTCATGCCTCATTTTTGCAAAACAAATAAGGTTAGACCCTTCCCCCCTCCGGATTCGACTACGTATACATCAGTGATTAGCATATTGGAATTTATTTCTCCAAATTAATCCACAAATCGTGGTTGTGTTTGTTGGGATTATAGAAACCCCAGTGGACTTTTGGAAAGGCTTTTCCTAAAGGGTTATTATGTGGACAACATATTATCCCCGTCTAGGTTTTGACCATGATGCATGTACAATAAATCAGAGTAAGGTTTCTATATAGGTCTAAACTAGTACCCCCCAAGTAGACAACTTGAGGGGGAAAGGCACGGAACCATCGACTGCACCGTCGATCGACTAGTTTTACCGCAAATAATCCTTTCCGAATTTAAAGGGTGATATATAGGAAGGGCGCAAAAACTCATCAAACGTTGCTATAGGATTGATTACGCACGAGTGGAGTACGATGTTGAGCATGATTTATGCAACGGTAAATAGCATGTTGTCACATGTTTGCACGTTAAAAGATGATAAATGCGGTATTTAATAATTGAAAGACGTTTAAGAAAGAAAACAAGGAAACAAGTTAATTTCTGTAGTAAAGAAAATCATAAATGCTTGAAAAATAGGAAATTAAATTCACATAACGGGAAAAGGGAAAGGGTGCACACATATTAGCAGAATAAATCATGCTTAAAGACTAATTCAACAAAGCAAGTTTATTATGGTAAGAGCCTAAGGGAAGTTCCCCAGTAGAGTCGCCATGCTGTCGCGCCCCCTTTTTCTCACGAAATCGAGTTTCGACATTCTGGGACAACTCATTTCCTTTTGGGATAGAGTATGGAATTCGAAGAGTCGCCACCTAACGGATTAAGGTCGTTAGGGCACCTAAATAAAATAACTCATAAACCGGTTTACTTTACCAGAGATTGGGTAAGGGCTCGAAATTACCTTAAGGGGAAGGTGTTAGGCACCCCTCGAGGTCCACAACGGTGGGTCCCGACCAAACTTAATCTAAGCAAATTCGTTTTTAAAGAGAAATAAAGCCATTTAAACAAATAGAAATCATTCAAAACGGAAATTAAAGGGGGGTCCTAGGTTTATTAGCCTATAGGATCACTTCCACGCAATACTCAGTAACTTTCCTCAAACAGAGATGTTACGTGTAGCATTAGCGCACAAGTCATCATCTCCTTTACTACCTAATTAACCTTCCCCTTTTCATTATCATCTAAGCATTCTAATAGTGTCTGGTACAGTATCATATGCGTGTGCTACCCGTCCCTTACCTATGGCCCTGGAGGTATTTTGGACCTCTATTTTATGGTGGTTCTAGGCTCACCTATGTTGTTTAAAGGGAGAAAAATAAGCGACAAACAAAATCATATAGGACTGTCACATAAGGAACAATTAAATGGCTCACATTTACCTGCACAAGTAAACACACAATTGCACGCTTATTCAAACAAGCAGTTTAAAAAAAAAGATTTAGGAGTCTTATAGGAAGGATATCTAAATGAGCATAAACATAATATATAGCAGTTTTATTAAGCGAGGCAGCGAATACCTATAAATTTTCCTACTGATTTTGTTGATAAAGAATCTGAGCATGTTTCAAGAAATAAATCATAGTTTTCAAACTTCAGAACTTTGATTATCCTACTGGCTTGCCTAGGTGATAACCGGGCAGAATCCTATAGACATGGTATCTAAACGTTAATCAGACTAAACAATGATTAATTTAAACAAGCAGATTTCATCTTTTAGGTCCTATAAGCATGTTTCCTACGTGCTGAAAGTGATCACAAGCATTATGACATCCAAACATAGAAACTAATTTCGTACATTTCTCTATAGGCATGATATCTAAGTGTTGAAACTGTTTTTACACTTATTTCCTATACGCATGTTGTCTAAGTGTCAAGACTGTATTTCCTATAGGCATGATATGTAGGCGAATAAAGGTGTCAATTAATTGCCAAATGAGTTCAGCAAAAGAACCTGGGAACATGATTTCTAATGCATATGTAGGAGTTTTGAAAATATGGTACTTGAGGCAGAATTGATAACAACCTAGAAGCAAGATTTTTAAGACGCAAAAATGTGAACATTAAGGATTTCAAAGAATGAGATAATTCCTATGGGCATGATTTCTAACGCATATAAATCATCATCACAATAAACTATAGGCATGATTTCTAATGCATATAAATCATCATCACAATAATCTATAGGCATTATTTCTACCCGAACCCAACAATAATATATACATATAAAGTCCCTCCCAGGTTTTACTTATAACACCATATCTGTTTTACAATGATTATTACTACAAGCCAATACAGAATAATTACATAATGAAAATCATTATACTATACGGATCCTTAGCAAGCCCAATGTCAATCTTGGAAGCCAGGCTTTCAAGAAAGTCCGAGGTATGTCTTTGAGGCCAACAATCCATAATACACCAAATGGCTTCTTGTGTGTCAAAGTTCTCAAGGGCCTCAGGGACCCCGGGCAATGCTCACACCAGAACCCTTTCAAAGAAATAGTTTTTTTGTAAACAAGTTTGGAAAGGCCAGCCTCAATGTGTCAGAGTTCGGAGGAGTCTCATGGACTTCTAAGCAGTGCTCACACTAGAGGGGCAAGACCCTAGATATCTAAGAGTCGGAGTTGAAAAAATAGTATATAAAGGTAGGAGATAGTTTCTAGAAAAACAACTTGGATTGTGGAACATCACAAACAACACAAAACTACATCTTAGCATGTTGGTTCAGAAATGGATACCAATAGTCACAATAAGAGCAGGAACACTTGAATTATAGGCAAAAAAAGGTCACAATTGAGTCAAACAAGGTTTCACATTGCAGAAGTTGACTTAGTTTATTAACTATTACTAGGTGGAATCATATAGACATGTATTTAGCAGAGATAAACATGCTGAAGTTAAAATGACTAATCAGACAGCCACACAAAAAAAGTAGCAGGGATTTAAAGCACATTAGTCTTGAAAGAAGTACATAAATCATGAATTGATCCGGAACATGCTAAGGTAAATTATCAGCACATAGAACAAGAAAGGAATTGAGGCATGCTAATTGAGAAGGAGATAGACAGGAACTACATAGCAAACAGGAGCATCGAAGTCTGACATAAACTATTACTATAAAACACATGGGACAACATAAACTAGTAAGAACTAAGGTATAGTGGTTAATGAAAAAAAGATGGTTAGGAATCAGATTTCAAAACAGAAGCATATTGGAATTCAAATAAAACTGACTACATAACATATATAAAAGAACATGATAACAGAAACTGAATCATGTTGTTTAAAAGTAGAAAACAGGAATCATAGGTCTAGCTACATAGCATATTGAATGATAACAGAAGTGTAAACATACCAATTAAGAGGTAGCAATAGGAAAGTGAAAGAAAATAGGATCCAAGACTCTAGCTTTTTCATTCATCCGACTAGACAGAGCAACAAATAAAAGTAACAGAAAGAAATACGAGTGAGAGTGTGTGAGTAAGAGTTTATGTGTGTTTCTCTATATGTGTTCGTGTTTTCGAAAATCATAATAGGAGGATTATATAGGACTTAGCAGGGCCAAATAAATATGGCAAAGGAAATCAATTGCACACAAATAAGGCATGCAACATCAATTAATCAGTCAATTAGGGCTTAACGGGAGCAAGTAAAACTTAAATTAAGGAGAGTCTTTTACGGGGTAAATCAGTAGACAGGATTGAGGCTGAATAAGCTAAGTAGTAAATCAATTAGAGGTCAGTCAAAACCATCAAAACCCAGAAATCAAGCCAGCTATATAATTAAGAAAGGTAGTACTAATTACTCACATATAAGGCAAGGATAGGTAAAAATATCAAAAAGTAACAATCTTAAAAGAATAATATAATTTCAAACCCTAGTTAGTCAAATAAGATCAATTAATATCTGTTAATTAAATAATAACTGGCAAATATTGAAACGACCAGTGAGATAAGCAGAAACCCCTAGGATTTAGAACATAGGCATGAAAAATCAGTCGAACCAATAAATGTAATCAAATTTAAACACTTAGAAACTTTAGAGCCTTTTGCAGAGAACTAAAAATGAAACCCTAGTTTTAGAAAAAACATTAAAATCGATTAATAATAAGAAAAAAAAATAGAAGGTTTTTAAAGAAAAATATCAGATAATCTTAAAATCATCCTAGATCTACAAGGATCTGAATAGACTTAAGTAGAAAAGGATTAGGGTTTTGAAGAATGGAGCGGGTGGAAAAATCCAGTGAAGAACCGGAGTTTCAAGCCATAAACATGAAATAACAATACTCACAAACATAGAGATGCACACATGCAAGTTCATCGAGAAAGTGAAGAGTTGAAGCCAAGTTTGTGTTGTATCTCTTCGAGATTCCATCAAACAACAAAGAAATCGAATAGCCAGTAGAGATAGGAGGCCGGATAGGGTCTGAGATCGAAGAGAAAAGCAATGGATTGAAGGGTTTCTGGTGACGACGGCTAGGGTTAAAGGAGGGCTTGAGCGAGAGAAGAGAGGAGGAGGGATTCGAGGGCGGCCAGTTTGAAGAAATGACTAGAGTTAGGGTGTTAGGGGCTAATTAAAAAAGGAAATGGATCCTGGACCGTTGATCTTCTGAGATCAACGACCAGGATTCCATCTGGGGTTGGGGCGGGTTTAAGGATTGGGTTATGAGTATTTGGGCTATGATTTTAATTTGGCTAGGAGGGGGGGGAGGGGTAATAATTTGGGCTAGGTCCGAAATTAAAACAAAATTAAAAAGGCTATTTGTTAAATACCCAATTAGTTTGATAAATAGTTTGCAAAATAGTTAATAAATTATAAAAATAATTTAATATAATTACTTAACATTATAAAAATATAAAAAGCTATTTTCTGGTGAAATAAGGTAATCATGCACATATGAGTTATTATTGCAAATTTATTGCAATTATAACCCTAAAAATGTAAGTGTGGCTATTCATGAAATAATTAAAACTTAGTATAAATATAAATGATAAAAATTAAGCAATAAAATTATTATAAAACCATTTGTGATGCAATTAACAATTATTTATATAATAAAATATTAGGATAGATTGATAAAAATCCTTAGAAAAATGCAGAAATTATGAAAAATATTAATTGATGCTCAAACATTGTTTCGAAGCTATATATGACTTTTAAAAATAATATATGAAAAAATTGGATATCAACACTAGGGAAGAAATGAAGACCTACATGAAGATCCAGAACAAGCAGGTAGAATCTCACGAGAATTTGGCGGGTTCTTTTGGCAGGCTTGAGGCAGCCTATGGAAACATGGCCAAGGCACATGTAAATTTGCAGGCGGACTTCAAAAAGGATAAAGATAGAAATAATAAGAAAGGCAAGTTTATGATAAAATATGTGGAGAGGCATCATGGCCATCTTCAAATGGGGGCATCCGAATGGGAAGATACCAGTTGAGGATGACGATGATAGCGAAGAGTATTCCTTCATGTCGAGTGTTGTCGGTGATGATGCTGATGAAATTGATGATGATGAGGCCGAGAGTTATTCACGGTAGCGATTAGCCTTTCTCCCGCAATCTGCTAGTCTGATGAAGACTTCAGGGAGACCCTCAAACTACTCTTATTATATTTTGATATTGTGTAGTGAGGACACTGCAATGTTTTTAGTTGGGGGTGGCTTTAGGAAGTATACCTTATTTATATATTGATGCTTAATTTTTTCCATTGACGGGTTTATGCTTTGGTATGGATATTGTGTGCCCTTGTCGAGCATAATGTGTGATTAATGATGTATTTACGGATTAGTCGCTTTTGTTATTCTATTTTATTTTTGTTTCTTTATTTATTTTCTTTAGTAGTTTTTAGTTTATGTTATTTTTGTTTCTTTAGCATTAGTTGCTTTTATTATTTTATTTTCTTTAGTAGTTTTTAGTTATTTTATTTTTATTTCTTTAGTGTTTATTTTATATTCTTTAGTAATTTTATTTTATATTATTTTTATCTCTTTAGTAGTATTTTCTTGGATATTTTTTATGCTACGGTTCTTTCCCGAGGAACATTTTTGTGTTGTACCGGGAGACTCTTCCCTATGATTGATGGCGTGACGACTTTCTTAAATTAGTCTTTTTTATTATATGGAGTGTAACGACCCGATCGATCGTTTTGAGCTCTAGCGCGTCGTTCAGCAGTTTGAGGTCATGAGCAGCTCCGTTTCATGTATTATGAATCGTGGGCATGGTTGCAGTTGAATTTCGGGAAGTTCGGAGTCAAATTGGAAAGAAAACTCTCGTTTCGGAAACCTTAAGTTGGAGAAATTGACTAAGATTGAAATTTTGAGTAAACGACCTCCGAATTTAGGATTTGAAGGTTCCTGCAGGTTCGTATGATAATTCTGGATTTGGGCGTATGTCCGGATCAGACTTTGGATAACCCGGGGGCGTTTCGGCGCATATTATGGAAGATAGCATTTTAGAAGAATTTCATAAGTTTGGGCTGTAAGGCATTTCAGTGTTATAGATGTCTGTTTGGGATTCCAAGTTTGGGAATAGCCCCGTATGGTGATTCTGGAGTTGGGAGCGCGATCAGAAGCGAATTTGGATGTTCGTAGGTCATTTTGAAGTCATTTGGCTATAGATAGAAATTTGAAGGCTTTTGAGAAATCCGACCGGAAGTGGAAATTTTGATATCAGGGTCGGAATGCGATTCTGGAAGTTGGAGCAGGTCCATAATGTCGAATATGACTTGTGTGCAAAATTTGGGGTCAATCGGACGTGATTTGATATGTTTCGGCATCGGATGTGGAAGTTTGGAATTTCAAGTTCTTAAAGTTTGAATTTTAGTACGATTCATGATTTCAGCGTTGTTTGATGTGATTTGAGGCCTCGAGAAAGTCCGCATTATGTTTTGGAATAGGTTGGTGTAATTGGACGGGGTCCCGGAGGCCTCGGGTGGATTCTCGGTGGTTAACGGATCAATGTTTGAAGTTGAGAAAAGCTGAAGTTGCTGTCATCTGGTGTGCACTGCGAGGCTTGGGCCGCAGGTGCGAGATTTTTGTGGCTTGGATGGGAGCGCAGGTGCGATGTATTTTTCGCACCTGTGAAGGCGCAGATGCGGACAGTGTGGCGCATGTGAAGTTTGGCTGGGGCTGAGGAAGCCGCAGGTGCGGAAGTTTAGGCGCACCTGCGCTGATTTGGATCGCAGGTGCGGAAATAGGCCTGGGCATAATGTTTTTAAAACGAGAATTTTGTCATTTCTTCTCCCATTTTCATTTGGTATGGGCGATTGTGGGGAGTTTCAAGGAGGGATTTTCGTCAAGGATCACAAGGTAAGTTATTCCAACTCATCTCAAGTTAGATACAAGGTATATGCATGGATTAAAACATTAAAGATTGTGGAAAAACTAGGAAATTTTAAAGAAAACCTTGAAATTTTATTTCGGATTTCTACCACGAATTTGAGCATGGATTTTAGAGTAAATTGTATATTTGAGTTAGTAAGACTATGGGTAGGGTATATCTTCGAGAAGGCATTTTTATCAATTCACTGACGGAGTTGGGAAAGTATATAATTTGGTAGTTTTGGGGCGTTGTGCATCCATTAGAGTCGTTGGAAGGACTTGGAAGTCGGTTATGGAATTTCGGAGCGAGGTAAGTCTCCTTTTCAACTTTGTGAAGGGGAATTGTCCCCCTAGGTGAACTAATTAAATATGTGCTACTATCTGCGGGGGTTACGTACACACGAGGTGACGGGAGTCCGTGCATAGCTTATATTATGCTTATGTCCGGATAGTCTAGGACCCACTAGCATGCCTTACATGTTGTACATGTGATCCTGCTAATAATATTAGACTAAACATGCTATTGAATTTGAAATTTATTTCCTATGAAGGCTAGAGTGCGCCTTTCTTAATCATTTGGAAAGAGAATTGACTCCTCCGTGGATAATTTTATTCCTGATAAGGTGATATTATTGAATATTATTAAACTTGGCAAATGAATTTCGAGAAAATATTTAAATACTATTTTTGTGACATTTAAAAGAGAAAATTTGTCATTTACTTGAGTATTTGTTTTCTCGATGTAGTCGGGGTGGTCTGTTGATCGTGCATGACTGCATGTGACCGTTTCACAATTTACATTCCGCGAGCGGAGTGTTATTTCTCCCACTCTCATGGGAGCGGGCCGTACGCCACGGCGAGATTGAAAGATATATTATGGTTCGGGCCGTTTGACCCTTGGCAGTGCACATATATGATTATTATGATGGCTCAGGCCAGTTGTCCTTATCCCGTATGCGCATGCTAAATTGTTAATGATTTTCTGGATTTTGAAGTGACAAGATATTTGGGGGAAAATAAAGAAGTAATTGTTTATTAAAGATATTTTGGGTAAAAGTGAAGAAGTAATTGTTTACATAAGATATTTGGAAGAAAATGAAGTAGTAATTGTTTAATTACTTTAAGTATTTATTTGAATTACAGTTATCTTTAATGTTTACTGTTGTTATCATTCTCATATGCCTATTACTGATATCATATCTTGTTAAAATATTTTGTTGGACCTTAGTGAGTGTCAAGTCGAACTCTCGTCACTACCTCTTTGAGGTTAGGCTGGACACTTACTGAGTACACATTGTTTTCGTACTCATGCTACACTTGCTGTGCATTTTGTTGCACATGTACTTTCATAGCGATGTGGCTGGTTTGGAGACTTAGGCGAGCTGCATCATTCGGAGGCGATTCGCAGCTGACAGAGTCTCCCTCATATTGTATTTATTTTCATTTTAAATTCCTTGTCCAATTTGTATTTCGGACAAGCTCTGTAGTATTTGTGAAATTCCTAGAATTTGCTCATGTACTTGTGACACCGAGTTCTGGGATGTGTATGGGATGTATTTTATAAGAAAGGAATATTAAACGGTCGTATTTACTTTAAGGATTTCTGTTTAGTTATTGCGTAATAAGTTAAAGGTAATGATTTAAAAAATGTTAAAACAGGAATTTATTTTAACTAATTAATGATTGGCTTGCCTGACGATGGTGTCCGGCGCCATCACGACCTTAATAGATTTTGGGTCGTGACAATATGGTATCAGAGCTCTAGGTTCCCTTAGGTCTCACGAGTCATGAGCAAGTCTAGTAGAGTCTTGCGGGTCGGTACGGAGACGTCTGTACTTATCTTCGAGAGGCTACATGGCTGTTAGGAGTACTTCCCTTCTTGATTCCTCATCGTGTGATTTGATTCCTTTAAAGATTATGCCTATGTTTCTTCCTACTCAATATTATACGTCGCGAAGCGATTTCTATGAATTGGGAATTTGAGGAATCAAAATGGTGCTACGAATATGATGCGAGATGTTTTCCATGTGTAATTGGTTGGGGCTGTTGTTGTGGCCCTGCAGAAGGATAATGTGTTGTTTCGGCTCAGTATCTGTGTTTCTGAGAGCCTTAAGGCTATGCTCAGGTTGTGATGATGTTTACGGTTGGTTATCACGCGGTTTTGATATGATGGTAGAATGTTTTCCCGTCGGTGGGGGTGATGAATGGCTTGAAGGGAGGTCTCCTCAGAGGGTGATTTCGAGATTTCAGTATTTTAGTTCCAGCAGAGGAAAGACATTTGGATTATAAATGGTCAGGTGTTGGATTGATAAAGTAGTAAGACTTGGTCTCTTCAAGTAAGGTGGGATATTCACCTGTGATGTGAAATCGTCGTCATTGATCGAATGGAATGCGTTAAGTATGTCGGTGTTATGGTTTCTTCGGTTGCATTGGGTCAGAGTGTTGTGAAGTAGTATTGAAGAAGCGGTTGTCAGAGATCATGGTGTGTGGTGGTTCAGGACTAAATAGTTATTTCTAATGAAGGCAGCTCGAGAAGGATGATCCTCAGAGAGTTTGAAGTCGTGGTGATCTATTGGCATGAGAGCTGCAGAGAATGATATTGAGTTGGGTAGCATACGACGAAGGAAGACATGTGAAAAGTGTCAGGCGGCGACCAAATTTCTAAAAGGCCAGGGGTAAGGAAAGGAGGTCAGGTAGTGCCTTAAGGAGTTAGTTTAACCAAAGTGGGAGAGCGGCAGCATAGTGGTGAATTAGAGGATATTGTAGCCCATTTAGTAGATGTCCATGAGGAGCAGGCGAACTGGTAAAGTTGGTGAATGAGAACAGGCTCAGGATGGGATATCGATGTTGTAGAGGGTGTGCAGTACGACGTCGTTGGAAGGTGTCAGTTGGTGATTTCCACAGGTGGGTTATCTCATGTGAGTAGGTTAGCGGTTGTGTGGTTAGCAAGTTTCTGTGAGGGATTCTAGTGGCTATTCGGTAGGAGGCAGAATGCGTGGATGATACTAGAGAATTTGAGTATCTAGGGAATGCGGACAGAAGAATTCGGAAGAATTTGGACGAATTGGTTAAGCAAAATCATGCTAACAAAGGATAAAGGATCTCAATAGGGTCTAGAGTGGTGCAAGGAGTAGCTTCGGGCCAAGTGGGGGAGTCCCACCACCTACAATTGGGTTGCAGGGTTTTGTTCTTGTGGGGTTGCGGATTACCGGCATATTGGCAAGTTATTTCGGCTAAGGAATAAAGAGGTAATAGAGCATGAGATTTGATAAATATGTGCAAAAGTTGGTCCTATTGGACCAGGTTTAGGCTTTGGAAGATTTAGAATTTATGCTTAAGGCATAGGTGAGTTGTTAGGGTAGTGACTCAGTCACGTGCTTCATTGAAAAGGGTGTTCATATGCTAGAAGAGCCTTGGAGTTGATTGTATTCGGGGTCGGTCATAGTGGGTGACTCTCAATATCGGTCCTAGTGAATTAAAAAGTTAAGAATGCGGTGTTTACGGGTTTCAGGCAGCAGTATGATTAAGAGTCGAGTTTTTGCAGTATAATTTCTGAGAAAAGGGAAGATGGTTGGAGTGTTTTATGATATGTTTCAGCGTGCAGGATAGTATTGTGAGAGTGAGAGAAGTAAACTCCGGGGTATAGGAAGATTATCAAGAGGATATGAGACGGGTTGCGGGATTTAGGAAGCATGGTCTCGTGAATCAAGGTTACTCGGGATGAGTGAGGGTTGAGTTTGCTATGAGTTGAAGGAAGTTACTATTATTTCAGAGGCAAATAAGGATAATTAGAGAGAAGATGGATTGGTTAGCCATGGTTGAAATGGCACATGTACGGCAGTGATCAGTTTCGTCAGTGTGGCTAAATTATGCATGTGGTTTGGGCCGGTATGTGCGGGGCTTGTCGATCGTCGTAATAGATTTCATGTGGGAGCATTCGAGCGTTATGGCCTGTCAGGTGTAGGCAGATCCCGAAAGGGTTATGGTGGTATAGACTACTACTTAAGGATTTGCATGTTGGGGGATTGTGAGAATTCACTTGAGTGTTGTTATTGTTCTCTTGAATTGAGGTAAGTAAGAGGTTTCTATATGATGAAGTGTTCACCCTATTAGTGTTTTAGAAGTTATGATGGGATTCTTGCGCTATCTCATATTGGCATGTTAGGTGCGGTAAGCAGTGTGTAACTGGGAGTAATAATCGAGATTGCGGTTCGATGTTAACAAGGATGTCATGAGCTCGGATGAGCAAGAAAAAGTTATTTGAAAGTTTAGGGTAAGCTAGTGTTATCTTCAGTGTCACCTGAGAACAAAGAGGCTTTGTACCCTGGTCATGGGTTCTCGATTTGTTTTACAGTGTTAGTGTGGCCAGTGGTGGATGTGCAGACTTGCTACCTTATGTGGAAGTTCGTGGGAGCGTGACCACGGGAAGATGGTATGAGTGTGACATGTTGTCACTTAATGGATTGAAGATTGGGACCGAGTATAAAGAAGTGTAATATTGCTTATTTGAGAATTTATGTCTGGAGGGCGTTCGGTTCATTCGGTTGTGTATTGTGGGGTGTTTGTCTCGGCTATGATGGTTGTTCTTACGTGTTATGAGAGGAAGTGGGTTAATATGGATCCAGGTAAAGCTATTAGCTTAGTTCGGTGCGAGCAGAATCAACTTGAAGTGTGTAATGGGTTTAAACAGGATTATAGGCTTCATGTGAGGCAGATGTGTTCATTTCAGTATAGCGCTCCTAAAGGAGGGGTGTTGGGATATCAGGTATTGTTCCATCTTCGTCAAATTCATGTAATGTTGTGATTGTGCCGTGTGAGTTGTGAAACGGCTCAATAGATCCCTATGTGTTGAGTCTCCGTGTAGTGATGATGTTATGCGAGCAAGAGAGCTCTTGTGATTCAGAGTATATATATCGCACCTCAGTTGTGCTTAAGTTTTGGTAGTTATGGCTTTATCAGTCTCCCCAGGATGGTATTATGCACTTAGCGTGCTTGTGATCGATATTCAGTGATTTGTAATAGGGAGCAATTCAGCTCCGTGTATATTTTCTTATGTGAATTCTATGATGGGATCGGGTGGCATGACGCCACATGTATGTTATTTGGATCGGGTTGCACACCGCAACAGTGTGATGATGAGTAAGGTTCCTATATTTATTTTTATGTGTTTTACTTTCTATTTCCTGAGAAGAGTTCATAATAAGTTGCGTGAGTTGAGTAGTCTTTTCCTGAGTCATTCCTTTATGTATCATGTTCGAGTTATGGCCTATTGGCGCGTTGCGATGTCATGTGAGACTGTTGGTCATGGTTGGGGTGATTAGTTGTCTGAGCATTTCATACTGGGTGAGATGAGGTTATTGCATGAAGGATCAGTGCGATAAGATTATGTGAAATACATTGAAGGACAATTACCCTTATTGGTTTGTAATGAGATGGTGGTTTTAGTCAAGAGGAAGGATTCAATGTTTGGTTAACTCTGCAATTGGTTAGAAATTTCTACACATCTCTTCCGTTGTGGTGGTATCGCCATCATTTTAGCAGAATATATATATATATATATATATATATATATATATATATATATATATATATATATATATATATATATATATATATATATATATATATATATATATATATATATCACAAGGTGCATTGGGAGCATCAGAATCGTGGAATTTTGGCTATTAAGGTTCATGGAGCGTCATTGTGGTTAGATGACGGATTATGCGATGCATGATGCTAATTCAGCAAAGGCATGCAATCATGTTCTGATATATCGTGTGGTAGTTGATACGGTGTTTATATATTGGAACTAGGCTTGGCCGAGAATATCAGGTATTGGAATTGGGTTCTAAGCTGATTATATGGATAAAAGAAGAAATCTTCAGATTTGATCAAGATAATGTACTCAACTGGGTTGTGGTAGCACGGGCAGGTGTTCGGGGTGTTAAACAGTGATTTCAGATAACTCCAGAGCAGTTCTTAGCACGTTCGAGGACGAACGTCTATTTAAGTGGGGGAGAATGTAACGACCCGATCGGTCGTTTTGAGCTCTAGCGCGTCGTTCAGCAGTTTGAGGTCATGAGCAGCTCCGTTTCAGGTATTATGACTCGTGGGCATGGTCAGAGTTGAATTTCGGGAAGTTTGGAGTCAAATTGGAAAGAAAATTCTCATTTCGGAAGCCTTAAGTTGGAGAAATTGACTAAGATTGGAATTTTGAGTAAACGACCTCCGAATTCAGGATTTGAAGGTTCCTGCAGGTTCGTATGATGATTACGGATTTGGGCGTATGTCCGGATCGGGCTTTGGATAACCCGGGAGCGTTTCGGCGCATATTATAGAAGATAGCATTTTAGAAGAATTCCATAAGTTTGGGCTGTAAGGCATTTTAGTGTTATAGACGTCCGTTTGGGATTTCGAGTCTGGGAATAAACCCGTATGGTGATTCTGGAGTTGCGAGCACGATCGGAAGTGAATTCAGATGTCCGCAGGTCAATTTTGAAGTCATTTGGCTAAAGATAGAAATTTGAAGGTTTTTGAGAAATTCGACCGGAAGTGAATATTTTGATATCGGGGTCGGAATGCGATTCCAGAAGTTGGAGCAAGTCTGTAATATCAAATATGACTTGTGTGCAAAATTTGGTTTCAATCGGACGTGATTTGATAGGTTTCAGCATCGGATGTGGAAGTTTGGAAATTCAAGTTCTTAAAGTTTGAATTTTAGTGCGATTCGTGATTTCGGCGTTGTTTGATGTGATTTGAGGCCTCAAGCAAGTCCGCATTATGTTTTGGAACAGGTTGGTGTAATTGGACGGGGTCCTGGGGGCCTCTGGTGGATTTCGGGTGGTTAACGGATCAATGTTCGAAGTTGAGAAAAGCTGAAGTTGCTGTCATCTGGTGTGACCGCACCTGCGAGGCTTGGGCCGCAAGTGCGGCTTTGGCGCCGCATGTGCGAGATTTTGGTGGCTTGGCTGGGAGCGCAGGTGCGATGTATTTTCCTCACCTGCGAAGGCGCAGATGCGGACAGTGTGGCGCAGGTGCGAAGTTTGGCTGGGGCTGAGGAAGCTGCAGGTGCGGAAGTTTGGGTGCACCTGCGGAAGCACAGGTGCGAGATTTAGATCGCAGGTGAGAAAATAGGCCTGGGCAGAATGTTTTTAAAACAAGAATTTTGTCATTTCTTCTCCCATTTTCATTTGGTATGGGCGATTGTGGGGAGCTTCAAGGAGGGATTTTCGCCAAGGATCGCAAGGTAAGTTATTACAACTCATCTCAAGTTAGATACAAGGTATATACATGGATTAAAACATGAAAGATTGTGGAAAAATTGGGAAATTTTAAGGAAAACCTAGAAATTTTATTTCGGTTTTCTACCACGAATTTGAGCATGAAAATTAGAGTAAATTGTATATTTGAGTTAGTAAGACTATGGTTAGGGTATATCTTCGAGAAATTTCGAAATCCGGGCACATGGGTGATCACGCTCAACTATGTCTTCTATAAAGACTAAACGGGCGTTGCAAATATAAATCTG
>ML327819.1:0-66546 GCA_005239505.1 Nicotiana paniculata
CACGAGGGGGAAGAGAGTATAAGGGTGACTGGGGAAACAATACTGAATACGGGATCTTATTCTAGATGGGAGATGAAGGCATCCGATTAACCAAATAACAAGTTGTAAGAACTACATCGCTCCAAAAACGCTGCGGAACATGAGATTCAATGAGAAGTGTGCGAGCAGTCTCAATGATGTGGCTATTCTTTCTCTCTGCAACCCCATTTTGCTGAGGGGTATAAGGACAAGAGGTCTGATGAATAATTCCTTGAGAAGTCATAAACTGCTGAAATTGAGAGGATAAATATTCTAAGGCATTATCACTGCGAAACGTGCAAATAGAAACACCAAATTGATTTTTGATTTCAGTACAAAAATTCTGGAATATAGAAAACAACTCGGAACGATCTTTCATTAAGAAAATCCAAGTACATCTTGAATGATCATCAATGAAACTAACAAATAACGAAATCCCAAGGTTGAACTGACTCTACTAGGACCTCACATATCAGAATGAACTAAAGAAAAAATAGACTCTACATGACTCTCAATACTACGAGGAAAGGAGGCTCAGGTATGTTTCCCGAACTGACACGACTCACAATCTAATGTAGATAAAGTAGACAAACTAGGCACCATCTTCTGAAGCTTGGATAAGTTTAGATGTCCTAAACGTCTGTGAATTAGGTCCGGAGAATCTGTAACTAGACATGCCTTGGAGGAATTGAGTGAGTTAAGGTAGTAAAGGCCTTCTGATTCAAGTCCTGTTCCAATCGTCTGTCCCGTACTGCGGTCCTGCATAATAAAAGAAGCATCAATAAAATATATACCACAATGGAGGGCACGAGTCAAACGACTAACAAATGCAAGATTAAAAGGATAGCCAGGGACATAAAGAATGGAATCTAGAGTGACAGAGGGTAGGGGATTCGCTTGTCCAACTCCTTTTGCTTTAGTTTGAGACCCATTGGCTAAAGTAACAGTGGGAAGAGACTGTGAATACGCAATATTTGGCAAAAGTGATTTATTACCAGAGATATGGTCAGAAGCGGTTGAGTCCACAACCCATTGTCCAAGAGTACTAGACTGGGAAACACAAGCAAAAGAATTACCAGCAACAGAAGTATCAGTCTGAGCAACATAGGCTACTTGTGGAGATGTCCGCTTACTTGCTCGATACTGAAGGAACTCATTATAGGAACTCATTATACTTCCCTTGAGATAAAGAAAATCCCTGGTTACCTGTAGTCTCGGTCTGATCAACATAAGCATTTTTGGGTGGACGACCATGTAAAGAATAGCACACGTCACGAGTGTGTCCAAGCTTATGACAATAAGAGCACTTGGGTCTAGATCTTCCAAAACGACCTCCTCCTCGTCTAGTCTCCATAGTTGGAGATGCCCGATTGTCCACTGACTGGGATGCGAGAATAGATGAGTCAAGTGTGAGAACACTGGGTGACTTGGTGCTGCAGCAAGGCGAAGTAATCGAGAGAACAATTCATCAATTGTGGGAACAGTCGGACTAGCCAAAATCTGATCGCGTACCGAGTCAAGATCATTAGGTTGTCTAGCAAGAGTAAGAACTAGAAACATCTTTTGTCGCTACTATTGCTACTTTTCAACACTAGCAGAAACTGGCATCAACTTCTCAAATTCCTCCATGACTGCCTGTACTTGTCCCAAGTAAGTAGACATATCTTATTCATGTTTCTTTAAATTTGTCATCCGCGATATCACTTCATAGAAACGAGATATGTCATTAGTGTATAAAGTGCGAGCCTTTTCCCAAACCAAATAACATGTCTGAATGGACGAAACAAGGGCATCAACTTGGTATCAATAGATCGCCACAAAATACTGCATAATTGAGCATCGATCTTCTCCCAAAGTGTTTTGGCCTTTTCATCTCCTTCGCTAGACTTCTCGATTAGATGATCTTGAACACCTTGACCTTTACACCATAGCTTGATAGACGAAGCCCAAGCTAAGTAGTTTGAACTTCTGAGGTAATCATTACACCGAAACTGCCAGAGCCCGGGTTGTTATACCCGAAAGCATCAACTCCCAAAGACATCGTTGAAGAGAGGTCTATAAAATTATCACCAAATAACAGAAAGAATCAATTGAAAACTCCCTGAAACAGACGAAGGAGACACTGTTTTGCCGGCAAATTACTGTAGTTGCCGGAAAACAAACAATATAGTTGCCGGAAAAACTCAAAGTACTCGAAATCAAAAAATAAAAGCACGGGTAGGGTCAGAATTGCTATGCGACCAGGCTGTCCTGAAGAAGCTCGGCCAAAAAATGGCCGGAAGAAGCCTCGCGCGCCGGCGCGTGACGTCGGAGACTCGCTGAAAAATATTTTTCGGCGGCGCGTGAGGGCGCGTGAGAGGGGGTCTGCCGGAGAAATTTTTACGGGTTGGTCGGAAGCTGATCTATCTCGTGGTGGTGTTGGTTTATGCACAACACCGAGGGATATTGGTTTTTTTTTTCGAAAAAAATGCCCTAAAAGGTCGCAGGAATTGAAGCACGGTGACTGTTTTGGCTTACCATGTGAGAATGCACGGTAAAATATATTATTCACATATCTTAACCAATGATATAATAGGCCCTATATATATATATATAATACATCTCCTACTCCTAATACATATGAGATTAGGGTTATTTACTACTATTTAACTACCAAACTAACCGTTAGGAATTAAGAGAACTTATACGGGATAAGAAGGTAATTTTGTTGGTCAAAGAAAAATGACTTTTAAGCACTTTTTAATTTTGTCGAACACTTTAAAAGCTAAAAAGCTGGTGTTTACAGTAGTCCAAGCGGGCTCACAATCTTTTATTGCTCTTTTTGGTCAGAAATTAAAGGACCTTTTTATGGAAGCTAGCATCAGTGCATTAACTAACATCTTCTTATCCGTGAAAAAATCTCCGAGGATAAAACATGTTTTATCAAGATAAATGTGGATGGACTCAGTTTTGGTATCTTTGTATTCATTGGACATTCTCCAAGATCATCCAACCCATGGGTATATTCTTCAATGATTGGTGAACGAGCTGGTGGGGGTGGCATCTTATTTGGTGCTGTCGCTGCTACATTTGGACCTGTGTCGTACCTCTCGAACACACATCTATTTAGAATAGGCGTAGAACCATTCCTACCTACATCACGAAGATATCGACGCACCTGCAAATCGTTTTCGATGTAGGAAGGGCACAGTTTTCCTTTGCTAGGGGTAGCATCAATAGTATAGCTAATGGATACGTCGCTTATATTTAACCACCGCATAAAATCACGCTGTCCATTAAAGCGTTATAGGTGGCCTGCTTATGACTTCGAACGCCATGCCAGCCTGTTTTACTCTCAACCCATTCTCCAAAATAATCACCAGCTACTACTTTATTGTCCTCCGTAGATCTAGAATGGTCTAGAAGTAAACTAAACCAACAACGGGCTATGAAGAAAAAAGATGCAGATTATCAGAAAGTGTATATCTGCAGAACCTAAGCCGAGGGTCTACCGGAAACAACCTCTCTATCTCTCTATAAGGTAGGGGAAGGTATGCATACACACTACCCTCCCAAGACCCCATTTATGGGATTACAATTGGTTAGTTGTATATCTGCAGAACCGATACTCACAATGTCAAAGCAAAAGAAGATTTAAATCTTACAAGATGAACGAATCACCAAATATAGCTCTTATTAGCAATGTCCAAGTCAATGTAAGCATAAAGCATAACTTGATGTTGAATATTTTTTTTTTCAAAAAGCTTGAACGGTTCACTATAGCAGCTGAGAGAATGGATGGAAACAATGAAGGGATAAGGAACAAGAAGAGCAAAAGATTCAGACGCGAGCTCAACAACGGAATTTGAGAAATTTTGGGAGCAATTTTGACTTAAAAGAGGGAAGAAAACCAGCACGGGAATGGGGGTTGAGAGAGGGGAATACGTTTTTCTATTTCTGTTTTGATATATTTTACTCCTTCTGTTTCAATTTATGTGAACCTATACTGAACATGAAGTTTAAGAAAGAAATATTTGTGTGGCTATAATTCTTTTGAAACCAGTGGCGGACCCATGATTCTGCACAAGCGGGTTTAATTTAAGATGACGCAAATCGATAGTATAAGTGGTATCAAACAGAACGTACAGAATTTGGTCGCGCTTTGTTAATTCTTTTCTTCTTTTTTGTCTCTTTTCTTTATAATGTTAAAATTAAGTCATTTAAAAGTGAGCGCACGCTATATTTTACAAATTTTGGCATTTTAAAAGTACAAAAACTATTTCGTCCTAAGTTTTTGAGCAATTTATCTTTTTTCACCAAACACTCTTATCTATTTAACTTAACAAATTTTTACTTTTTCAAAATCTTGTTAAATTTTAACAAGAAAATCATTTAACCAATTAAAAATTTATTAACTCCAAAAAATTTGACAGAATATTAAATTCTTTTGTGTGTATAACTAAGAAGGTATTATTTACAAATAGTGAACAATAAAAAAGAGTTGCAATCTAAACTAAATTAATACCAATAATTAAAGAAAGAGGGCTAATACATTAAACCAATTTTTTAAATATAAAACAAATAAAAAATTTCAAAATAAACTAACAAATTATAAATAATTTCATCAAATATACTTGCATGATTTAGCAAAATTTATGAAATAGAGAATTAAAAATCACTTTGTAGAAAGGTATAAGTTTTAAAGTAAAACAAAGTTGATTTCTATTGAATTAAGTTAAAAATATGAAGTAAAATAGAGAAAAGACAAAATAGAAATAATTGGATCAATAGTTTTACAAGGTAAGTTGTGGTTGCTGGTTAGATTGACCTGGCAAAGACATGGTAGCTCACTAGGCCTACCCGTTGCACATTCTATGTCTCAATACAAACAGAAAAGGAAAAACTATAAAATGAATGCAAGGGTGAACGTGACTCGAATACGCGACTCGCGGAAGCTTTGAACCCACTTGAACATGTTTACAGATGTAATGTTCACATCAAGTGGGTTCAAATATAACACTATATATGTATTTCCCTATTTTAAACATAAATTACTGATGAACACAGTACTGTTATTTTGATAAAGCGGGTTTAAATGAACTCGCTTAGTAACACGTGGGTCCGTCCTTGTTGAAACTTGTGGTGTTAAACAAGGCAGAGTATTTGTATGGCTATAAAATCTTCTCATTAAGGGTAGAATTGGAAGTTTAAGTTAAATTATTTCTAAATTTAGAAAGGGGTTAGTCTTTTTGGAATGGATAAAAAAGACAATAGGTTCACATAAATTGGAACGTTGCTTTGGACCGAGTCATAACTTTTAGAATTCTGGAGCTGGTTTCTAACATTACATAATGTTGATTAGATTAATTATCGCTAATCTTAAAAGGCTTTATATATTGAAGAATTAAAACCTGGGTCTAAATCCTCAATTGAGTCTTGGTCAAGGCCTTTTAAGTAGAGCTCCCGTGTCTGTTTTCTTATAAGCACTCTCATATGGATAGATCCAGCCCTTGTTGTCTATGTGGATGGCATTGTAATTACCGGAGATGGCCAGGAAGATAGTGAGGTACTAGAATGACCTCTTTACTCGTTTCTAGATTAAAGAAGCGAGATGACTCAAATTACTAGATCCTTGTGACAGCCATTAGGATGCAGCGGTCCGAATCTTTTGATATATAAAAAATATTTGGAGTTGAGAACTTCTATACCAAAATCGAGAAAATACTTGAGTACAAACTTATCTGGTTACATAATGAAATAGACTAGATGTGATAGTTGGTCGACATCTGGATCACGTATATTGGGGAAAACATGATTCTTGAAGAAGTACAAAGGAAAATATAATTGCCAGATCAAGAGCAAAATTTGAAATAGAGCCATGCCTTTCGCTGCAACCAGGCTTATATGGTTGGAATAGTTGTTTGAGTTAAAATTCAGAAGGTTAGTATGGATGAAACTGATTTGACAATGAAGTTGCGGTTAATATTCCATCTGAGTCGGTATTTTAGAGGACCAAATATTTTGAGATCAATGGTCACTTAATTTATGAATGCAGCCCAGATTATCTCTGGTAGTTTCGATTCAATCCATTGGTGAAACTAATGCACCCTGAGGTCCAAGAATATATGTACAGCAAGCTTGGAGCCTATGATCATGTGGTTCAACTTGTGGGAGTGTGTAACGATGTGTACAAACATTGTACTTGAGTAGTAGAATATTGTGCAGTATATTCATAGTTTATTTTGTGTATCATATTTCTTAGGAATGCTTCTTAGGATTCTCAGTAGGGATGAAGCTCACATTATTTCTCTGATTAAAAAAAAATACTCTGGAGCACTTTGTTATAATATAACTAGTATGGTTTCTCCCTTTTCCTCTTGTTTCACAAATGTAAAATATAGAATTATGTCAAACTTCTCAGTGACGCAGTTGCTTTTCCAAAACCAGGGATATCATTAGGTTCTAACATTAACTGCTGCATGTGATTTGTGATAATTTAGGAGGGAGACGATGCTGATAAGGATCCAGCAGCAAACAAGGGCCATAAATTAGCAACTGTAGCCAAATTTCTGAATGGTGCTTTGCCTAGCCAGGTACGACTGGTCTGCTTTTGAGGTTCCTTGGGGTAGTGATGATCCGTATAATGGTAGTCTTGCAGTCTACAAAATACTAAACTTCAAGCAAATTTAAAGCATCTTAAAAATTTTGGGAGCCTACTGCTTTAGTGTTTTTACATTTGTTTTTCTAATAGTATACTCTATACATTTTTTCTTCTTCTCCTCTTGCTTTTTCCTGAAACTTTCTGTTGGAGGGTAGATTGTACTATTCAAAACTTGTGAACCTTGTAGAGAACTTTGGAAAGGATCAAGGTTGGTCTATTTTATTTTATACGTTGATAAGCAAGTCTGGTTTATTGTATGTGAAGTCATTGCGTTATGAGCTTATTAATGTGTTCCCTGGTCTCTGTGAATACAATTATTCCAAGTTCCAGGTGCATTTACTGAAATTTGGAGCTCTGGTCCGAAATTCCAATTATGTGAATTATGAATTTAGTGCAAAGATGCACCACAATTATAGATATAAAAAAAGTGATTCAAAAATGACTCTTGCTTGATCACGAGATATGCCCACTGAAAAATTAAATGTCCTTTACAGTGATAGTTTAGCATTGACTTTCAATTAATCAACCAATCAACTAATCTCAATCCCAAACTAGTTGGTTCAGTAATTTGAATCATTTACATCCATTCTGCTAGTTAGGCCTACTTCATTTTGTCTTCAAAGACAGATTACTCGTCGTCTAAAACGAATTTCTCAAAATCTCATGCTTATCTGTCATACACTCTTAATCAAGCTTAAAAGGCTAGTCGTTAGCACGGGAACATAATAAGAGTAAATAAGCTGAATCCCCGCCTAGTTGGTATCGCTTATATGGATTCTTTTGCGTCTATTCTGTTCTGTTCATAACTAAGTCTGCACTCCAATTGGTTTTAGAGTTTGAGATAACTTGTCTCCATGTGATTTTAGTCTCCCTTGTCAACTTTGCACTGTCAATTATTGTACTTTTGCATATTGTCAGTGTTTTACGACCTCACATTTATCTTACCATCCACATATCTTACAACATCATTGTCACGACCCAGTTTAGGATCGTGACTTGCGATTAGGAGCAAGTGCTCCCAAGTAAGCCATATCGGTATTTTACAGAAAATCGGACAGAGTTTTCCCTGTTTTTGGACTATCCAAAAATGTCCCCGTCTCTAAATTAACAACCAACCATCCTAATATCAAACCAAACAATCGACAACTTATCAATTAACCAAAACAAGTATCCACCATTACTAATCAAACCACTAACAATCAGAAATACTAATTTATCTCCAATTTCGATAAGAAAGTGCAATACTCATCATAAGTCCATAATAACGAAAGGATACTCATGACGCTAAAAGAATGACTATGGAGCGACTCTAAGAGTTCAAAGAAAAGACCATAACAATAGATAAAATCTCCGCCCACGCGAATAAGTGCGAGGCTCACCAAGAACAATCAACCTGTGCGCTCTAATTAACGAAATCCTCACCCGCGTCAACTGTTGTCTCTGTAAAAAAAATTAGCGGGGAATGAGTCGCTAGCTCAGTGAGTAATAACACTTAACCACAATCGTTTTTATTGGGGACAAGTCAGAAAACATGCTAGTATATAAAACAGAAAATAACATAAAAATGCCCTTTCAGAAACAATAAATAATTTTCAGTCTCATCATGTTTTTCTTGTAGTATAATACAATTAACAATTCAGTAATAAGCTCGGTAACCACTGTATAATATCAATATTCACATTTGGGAGGTTTCAATGAACGGATCATGTAATCGGTATAACTGTGGACTTCTTCGCAAGAAGTCAAATATAACAGTAGTCCCTATTCGAGGGAAATCGGTAACGGTATGCTAGTTCTACCTTCCCACTGGCGAGGGCTGTAACGGAATCAGTAATTACAAGGTGCACCGGGTCTAACGAACCTGCCGTTAGCTATGAGATCCTTCAAAGTCTACTCCCATTTATACTTGTCTCTCTATCCGTATATACGCATAGAAAAATATTTTAAAACAATATAGGGCATTTCGGTTCTTATCAAATCATGTAATTTCATTTCGATAACAGTAAATTCAAGTAACGGTAAAACATATCTAATGACAACAAGAATATTTAAAACAACGGTAATCATCTCAAATAACTATTTCGGTATCATATCGAGTAAAAGACTTGTCCCATATGCAACTCAAAATAATCGGTAACATATTCATATTATAAATCATGTGTAAATCATGCAAGTTATGAAAACACAAATTGCAGTAAGATTACTACTCACAGTACTCGTGCCGAAATACCAAATGCTTCACCTCGAGCAATCCATACAAATTCCTCCAATCAATCTATAATTACATAATATCGATCTCATGTTAATTTCCTTGTTTAGGCTTATTCATAGCTAATTTAGAATATCCAATCATCGGGGTTCATGTTTGAGTTTTAATTTGTGGATTTATATTTACTCATAGAACTAGTCCAAAATCTATAAATTTCAAACTGTGTAGTATACTTTATTTCTCCAAAATTAGACCTATCAGTACTTAAACCAAACCTTTATAGCTTTACTGTCCATAGTAATTATTTATTTATTTATTAACAAAAAAAAATGATATTGAATTCTTTTGTACTACATTTTCTTTTTGTTAGGTAAATCTTTTGTACTACATGAAATCGCGTAGATGTAATGAAATAATTCAACTGATAAGAAGAAGGTTAACCTCTTGAGCCGAAGGAGAGCTTTATACTTTCAATTTCAAGCCCCAGTTCTTCTTAAAACCTTTGTCCAAAGCTTTCTTCTTCTTCCTCTCTTTTCTTCTTTTCTCTTTCTTTCCTTCTCTGTTTTTTTTTTATTTTTCATTTTCCTGAAGCAGAATGCTTCGTCCCCTTTCCCTTACCCTTTTTCAATTTGGCTAATGTTGTAATGGGTTTCGGCCCTTTTGTTTAAATTCTTAACTTTTTTCTTTTTTTTTTGTTTTGTTTAATTAGTTAATTCTTTTCCTTTTTCCTTTAAACTTAAATTATTTACTAAATACCCCATATGTTCTCATTTAAAATATTGGGGGTATTACAATTATCTTGTGGACGTATTTGCCCACAGAGGTCCAAACATTAACTCCCTTATAATGATACTCGGTCTTGAATCCTTTTCTTTTATTAGTGACCACTTCTCGATTAGTATGTAATCTAAATCGATGTGCCAACTAAAGGCATATCCTTTCAACACGGCCTGATATTTTTTATTTTTTTGATGTCAACGTGCGTAACCAGTTTCTTTAAGCTCCTTGTGACAACAATTAGAATGCCGTAAGTCACATCCAAAGGTATATCAAGGGCTCTTCAATTTAAGGTCTGCTATACGAGGATAGAAGAAATACACATGTTATTTAATATTCTGATGAGATTAGGATGGATTTCCTTCATATAGACAATCCATTTTAAGGTATTGTTTGTTTCTTAATTGGATGGAATATAATGGTATTGAAAAGTAAAAAGCTAAATATCGTGGCTTAGTTCAAGCACGACGACGGAAGACTGTGCCATGGCTTCAGCTACATGCGTGTTTACATGGCTGAGACTTCTTCAAGAATTAAAATGAGGAGATAAACCGATGAAAACTGATTTGTGAAATTCCAGCTACATTACTCATTGCTACAAATACGTCTTTTCATTAAAAGACATTATTTAGAGATAGAATGTCATTTTGTTGGACAAAAGACTGAGTCCGGATGCATAAGCACCAATTTTGTTGACTCAAATGACCAGCTAAAGGTTGTTCTTACTAAATCCATCCGAGGATTCTGTATTAAATAAATTATATAAGCTTGGAGGCTGGAGCTTATGATATGTACTGCTCTATTTTATATAAAAAAAAGAAGAGATATGTACTGCTCTAACTTGAAGGGGAGTGTTGAGATTGTTATAGGGTCACATTAGGGATTTGATTATTATCCTATTTGATTCTTTTAATTATGCCTAGAGTTAGTAGCTTACCAAGACTGTTTACATTTGTAAATACCATGAATTCCTGATCCAGCTTAAGGGAATAATCAAGTAAATTATTCCCAATTTGTCCCTTTTTTTCTCTTCTAATTCGACAGTGGTCAATCCAAAGTTCCCTGTTAGGGTTGTAGACTCAAAAAGAGAGTCACCGAACAGAATAGAAAAAATTAAAAAGCAAAAACGTTTTTCCTGAAAGTTGCATTAGATGTGGCGTGACTCTGTTGGGGAAGAAAGGGAGTTGCATGACTCCTTTTACTCCACCTTATCCAGTGCGAGATTCAATTTTGTATTGTGAGATTCATCTAGGAAGAATTGCACTGTAAGATCCAGTTGAGAGTCAAGTTGGATCAGGGATGGAGTGAAATCCTCAGATTCTCGATTTCAATATATTTTCAAGTCTTTAGCGATAAGGCTTTAGAACTCTCTTCCTACTCTACATTTTGTCTCAAGGTGTGTGATGCAACTGTCTTTCTATGTGATACTCAACATTCAAGTGACACAAGAAACTTTGTGTTTTGAAGTGATAAGAATAATTCGTGATCAGTTACTCTACTTTTCTTGGTTGCTTGTGCTTTGATCTCTATGAAATAGTTCTAGTTAAGAGGCCCCATTTCTTTCATATTCCTCTTGGAGATTTGCGCTCTCTTTTGTATTCTGTGCACGTTGGGCAGTAGAATCAATATATCATTCGACGCAGGAATACAGTTCCAAATTACTTGCACAGTCAGTGTCTGTGGCTGTTAGTGATGTCAGCTCTTTGGTTCATCCATTGCACGTTTTAATGAAATGCAGAGGGCTATTGTGGGAGTGTATGCTCACTTTCCTCAAAACTTGACATATCTAAAATATTACTTATCAAAAATGAAAAGAAAAAGATATTGCTTGTAAGATTACTTGCATTTTTGTGTTACTAGTATTTCAATAAAGTTCTTGCTGATTTAGTGCATTTCACTGTTTAAGGTGGGTCGAACTCAATCTGACAATGATAGAGTGGCATCAGTAGGTAAGCTCCTTGAAACTTATTAACCTGTATGGCCTCTTGATCTTCTTCCCATGCCTGATCTCCCTTTGTTTTCATTTATTCCTCTTCTTTTGATGCTGATAATGCAAGATGAATAGAGGGGAGCAAAACATTGAAAAGAAGCTGGTTAGAGTTTTCTTTTGGTTCGGGGGTTGGGGCACGGGGATGGGGGCTTGAAGCAACAACGTGGGGAAGTAAGTTAATCTGGATATCTTAATCAATTGTTATTCATGTTGAACCACAGCTTAAGGTTACATTAATAGAATATTTTAACTGGCTTAGCACTAGCTGAAACGGTCTGTGTATGTAATCCTCTTTACTCGCAAAGAACTCAATCTCTGAATTGGATCATTGGAATTCTCTCTCTCTCTCTCTCTTTTCTTTTTTTTTTTTTTTTGGGCGATCGTTTGCAATTCTTCTGGTTGAATGGATCATTATCAATTTTCTGAGAGTATTTCGAGACAGTCTATTATGATCTTTTGGCCTACTGAAACTTTATATTCGAGTAAATTATTACCGAAGGTTTTCAACTGTTGGTACAGTTGCTATGTTGTAGCTCTTGGGCGATTGTGCTTGCATATATACTCAATATAATTAAGAAAGCCAATAATACAACAGGCGTGGTTTCATACCCATCATCCCCTTTTCATTCAAGAGTATCATCTATCTTTGATATTGTTCACTTCTATATATTGTTCCAAGTCGTGTTGTTTCAAGTTTGGGGTTTCATTATATTGTCTGCTTATTGATTGCTATTCCCGCTGAAAATGGTCTTCTTAATGAAGATGGTTCATAATTGTTTTCTCTCTTTCGCAAATAGTACTGAGATTCACAATCAATTTGGTGTTAGTAAAGGTATTACTGACACCAAATTAATAGAATGCTCTTTGCTGTATTGGATTCTTAAAGTCCATATTCCATTCTGTTTCCTGTTCAAAATCCACATCATCTACCACTGAGATGTTTGGATGTACTTACTTTGTTGATGATCAGAGTCCTAGAAAAGACAAACTTCAGCCTGAGAGTAGATTAAGTGTGTCTTCCTAGAATACTCTTGTCTTCAGAAAGGTTTCAAATGCTATGATCAAACGATGAAGAGATTATATTAGTAGATATAACCTTAGTTAATATGTCTCCCTGCTTTTCACCAATCAGTGCGAACAAAAATCTAATCCTCAGGGTTTACCAGTTCCTTTGCTTCCTATACCTCAAGTCAATCTTTTTCTTCTTTTGAGTCTAACTTCCGATGTACTCGTCCTCCTGTTAACACCAACGCTAACTCTTCTCATGTCACAGATACACACACAATTTGAGTTATCATCTCCCTGTCATATTATACATTTGTGTATACCTTATCTATTGTTCCTATACCAAAAACTATTAGCAAAGCATTGGAATGTCAAAGGTGGAGAGATGTCATGATAGAGACTACTTTTTACATTAATAACACTTGGAATTGGTTTAGTTACCGAATGGTAAGTTTATGTTGGGTGTTGCTGCGTAAAGCGAGTCCTGCTAGCAAAATTGATTGGAAGAAGGCTCTTCTTGTTGCGAACAGGTGCACTTAGATTTATGGTATTACAGTCACACATTCTCTTTAGTTGCCATAATTGTGTCTGTTCGACTACTTATCTCCTTAGCAACAATCTTTTGTTGGACGCTTCATCAGCCGGATATTGAGAACGCATGCGCTGAGAGTTAGCCTATGAGGTATATGTGGAGCAACCACCAAGGTTTGTTGCTCAAAGAGAGTTGGGCTCGATATATCATCTAATACCATCACTTTAGGTCTACAACAATTTCCAAGATCATTCCATTTTCCATTTTCCATTTTCGAGTTAGCACAATTTAAGATAGGCATTGTTATCTCATTAAAAAAGTATACTTTGGACGGGGAACCATGGGAAGATTCCGATATCAAGGACTGGTCGGCAAAATGAATTATCCCATCGTCATACAATCAAATAATTCATTTGTAGTAAGTGTGGCGTATTAGTTCCTCACAAATTATATCGTAGTGGTCATTGAGCCGTAGTAGTCCACATCCTTAGATGCATGAGAGTTCCAGGACAAATAGTGTTATACGAAAAGAAGCTTCGCTCAGATATTGTTGGATATTTGATGCTGATTGGGCAGGTTCTCCGTGAGATAGACGTTCTACTTCTGGATATTGTGTTATGATGGGAAGGAACCTAATCTCTTGGAAAAAGCAAAAGCGAGATGTTATATAACTAAAATATCGAGTTATGGCCTTTGCAACTTGTGAGCTTATTTAGTTGATAGTTGAAACAACTTCTCCAAGAGTTAAGGCGTGTTAAAATCAAATAGATGAAAATGATATGCAACATTGAAGCTACCCTTCACATTCCCTCAAATTCAATCTTTCATGAAATGACAATACATAATACATAAGATGTGCTAAATATAGTAGACACAACCAGTCAATGACATTCCAAAGATATCAGCCGATGGGTTGTTACTTCTCATCTCCCTGCTTGCCCTTTTTGTCAATCTATCCTTTGTGCTTAGTCTTCTCTGTATTGCCAGGTTCAAAATAAACAACTATCTAGGAGTAGAAGGGTTGTTACACATGAGCTTTTTCCAGGGTTGTACTTTTACAAACTCACCTCTCATCTTCTGGTACATCTTTTTGGTAGAGAAGGTCTTCAGTTGAGATATTTCAGTCATTCTCATTCCAGTTCCCTCTAAGTACTTTTTAGCTTTAAGAATCTTAGTCAGAATCCAAGAAGCTTGTTGTGGCTCCACTTCCCATATTTGCCTCCCCTTCCCATAGTAAATGTGAACCCACCTCACCCATAACTTGTCTTTTTTTTTGATAGGTAACTGAAAGAGTTTAATTGATGTAAGGAAGGGGCCAACTTTAAGAAAAGTTGGATAGGAGTACATCTAAAAGATAACTTTAGAGAGAGGGTAAAGAACTAAGGAACTCCGCCAACGCCTCCGACTCTAAAACATTTGACGAGGTTATGTTGCACCAAAAATTAAGCAAAAATATACATTTGTGCTTTAGACTAACTACATTGTCCTTTTTGTTATAAAAAACTCTAGCATTTCTCTCTCTCCATACGACCCACCAAACTACTGATGGGATAGACTTCCAGATGTAACCCGACGCTTTATGCATATCCTGTTTGTGCCATGAGAGGCGAAAATCAACTGTGGTCCTAGGCATGCACCATTTGATACCAACATGACACAAAATAAAATGCCGAATCTGACTAGTGAAGCTGCAATGCAGAAATAAGTGGTTCACATCTTCCCAATCCCTTCCGCATAGCGAGCAACAATTACAAAGTATTTTGCCTTTCTTTTGCAAGTTGTCCAGAGTAAGGTTTGTACATAGATTCCATAAAAGCTTGCAGACTGCAGCTTTATTCCATGTCTCAATGTGTAATACATTGAAACCACTGGCTGTTCTAGGCCAACATACTCTGTCCCAGGCTAATGGGGCTTTCCTGTCATCTCCACACCACCACCCCATAAGAAATTCCTACAAGTTGCCTCAATCAAATGTGTTATTTTCTTAGGGAGTACAAAAATTTGAGACCAGTATACTTGGATGGAGAATAAGACAGTTTTGATTAGCTGCAACCTCCCCGAGTAAGAAAGAAACTTGGAGGTCAAGGATGTTACTTTCCCCAGCATCTTGTCCACGAGGGGATATTATTGCATCACAGGAAGTCTTTTAGAGTTTAAAGGCACCCCAAGGTACCTGATAGGTAGTTCCCCCTTTGTAAGCCCCAAAATACTTAAAATCTCATCTTGTACCACATTGTCAATGCCCCCAAAGAAAATAGTGCTCTTGTGAACATTAGCCACTAGTCCAGAACAATTGGAGAAGTTTGAGAAGCAATTAAAGAGCAGTTGAATAGATATCAAGTCTCCTCTAAAAAACAACAAAAGATCATCTGCAAAACCTAATTGAATTATTTGCAATTTGCTTTATTCTTTTTCATATAAAATGAAAATAGAGATAAGTGGACGCTTTTTCACCACTTTCTTTGTAATAATAACATGTGAAACTGCTACAAAATGCATTTTAGGTACCTCAACCACAAGGACGTGGGGGGTTTCCTCCCTATTTGGAAGCCGAGGATCATCGGTAGGGAATTCATCTAAGAGACATGCTGCTGAAATGGTGCATGATATTGACCAGGCACCCCCTGTTATACAATTGAAAAATGTAAGTGCATACTAATCGAGTACATATCATAAGAGAGAGAAACGACAGACATGGTGATGAAATATCTTATCTTATTCACCATCTTACTTTCTCTTTTTAGCCACCATCAATCTTGAGGCCCGGAGAAACTGAAACAGAGTACCAAGTGGAGATTATAGTGACAAAAATACTAATAACATCTTACTATGATATTGTGAGGAGGAATATACAGGATTTGGTTCCAAAAGCTATTATGCATTATCTGGTAACTTTTCCCCCTCTGTTTTAGTGCATTGGTCATATATTATGTAGCCAATATTAAGTATATCTATGCATGTTTTTCGTTGCGCTGTGTGTATAGCACTCTGCAAGCATTTGCCCTTTTGTTATCACTCACTGCTGATTTTCTCCAGGTCAATCATGCTAAGAGGCATCTTCTTGGCACGTTCATAGAGAAATTGTACCGGTATGCTCATCGGGACAAGTGTTTCTCTTTCATGTTATTTGATTTTGGGATCTTATAAATCCCATAAAGATGGATTTGACATCCTTGTTAGACTTGTAACCTGTATGCTGAAGAATCTGAAAACATTGTCTTACCTGATTTAGGTGTACCTCCTCATAAGCAGATAACTCATTCTCAGCTTGTGCTTGTTTCTAATCCATGGGTAGAGTTTCTATCACCTGAGTCTATTCTGCTTCTGGTTGTTGTCCTAGGTTTCTGACTTATTTTTTTGTTTGATTAATCAGTTCGAACAATCTTTCTTTATCAGCGTTTCTTGTTAAGATTTTTGCATTTTTAGATTCCAACTATCATTATATTTGTATCTTTTAGAAAGAATACTTGGTAGAATTGCAACATAATATGGAGAGCCAAACCAGTAATTTCATGAGCTGGGATTGCCAAACCTGGCTCGACCTTCACAAACATTGTCTTGTTTGTATGTGGGGATGTAGATCAACTCATTGTTATGACTTGTCCCTCTCCTTTTTCTTTGGTTGTGGCGTTTCTCTTAAGTGAACTATGGAGGGAAGTCTGTAAGCCATGGATCATGTAGAATTACCTTGTTTATGTGCTTACTTCGAGTTATGAACGCTTCTGATCATTTCTCTGCCTCTCCTTGAGTCACCCACAGAGAGAACCTTTATGAAGATTTGCTGCAAGAGCAGGACGAAGTTGTCACTAAGAGGAGGAGGACTGTAGAGATGTGTCATGCTCTGCAACAAGCTGTCGAGGTTAGTTATTTTGATAGTTACAAGACTAATCTTGCTACTGTTTGAACTAGAAATCAGGGATCTTTGGGACGATAGGAATTGCAACAGTGACTTGTTTACCTTGAGAAATATGTACAGGCAGTGTGTTGAGATTGTTTTTTATGTGGTTTGTGTATATGTATGGTGCCAAGAAAATGCAGATTTTGGTGCAGGCCTACTGAGACCATGTTACCAAGATCCTATTTCCATTCTGATTTCAGAATCTACTCATGATATCAGTATATATTAAATGTGTTCTGCCTGAAACTTCTTCTTATGTCTTGTTTCCAAGTATATTTACTAAAGTACAAATAGAATCGTATATCTGAAACTTCCATTTGCTTGTTTTTTTGTTTAGACACTCGATGAGTTTGTAGCTGATATTTCTACACAAAGGTCAAGTGATAGTATGGATGCATCGCCAAAATCTTCTCACCTTTCGTCAGACTTTTACTCGGATCTTAACATCTAGGTAATCTGAATCTTGTATAATACTCCAAGAGTTAATGTGTCATTGCCTCCATCTGTAGCCATTGCTTGTTCATTCGAGAGAGTCCACATTTTTGCTGACATGTCATCTGATGGAACTATTGAAGCATCTATTAGATAGATAAACTTGTATAGTAGTATCTGTTTTGGAGATACTGTCCAGTTTTGCTCTAAAGATTACAATTACAGTGTTTTCTTCTGATTTCTGCTCTCCGCTAGGTAGGTGGGCTATATACTTATATATGTAGCTCCCAAAGTTTACTGTTTCTTCCCTTCAGGTTATGCTTACTAGTCCAATGTTTACTGTTTCTTCCAAAGTTTTTACCTCTCATCAAGTTTGTTGAAGTTCTATTCGAGATATGTTAATCTTCATCTTATGGGTTTAGACTCTTAGGTCATTGAATGATATGTAATACGTTTATCAGAAATGAAACGTCAGTATGTTTCGTTGGTGTCTCCAAATTTTATTGATTACAAGAATTAGTACTCCCTTTGTCTCAAATTATCTATTTTCTAAAAATAGTCTTCTCAAACTATTTCCAGACAAAATTAATTATTTTTTCCCATTTAACCTTAATAGTAATTATTTTTGAAGATGGAGATGGTAGCATATAAATAGAGAAAATATGTAAATATTAAATGGAAAGATTAAATTAAGACATAAATAAGGATTAAATAGTCAAACTCCTAATTAAATATTTTCCTACAGGCGTGAAAAGAGAAGCACAACAGATAATTTGAGATGGAGAGTAATAGATTCTGTAATGAACTGCAGCTTGATTAATGGTCTAATTAATTACTCCAGACCTAAATTATCTGTCCTTTTTATTCTGTGGTCCTAAAATTTTGTTAACTCTTTCTAGATGAAAGCTCTTTAAACCTACTTTTTTTTATTTGTCAAAATAATTTTTTGGGATCTATTTTTATTTTAAAAAGTTATATTCTTTGAAAGGATAGGTTTATCTCTATATTTTAGATCAACTTTTATGTGAATATGAAACATCTTATATTAACTGTCCAAATGAAGAAGCAATTCCGTGATAGCTGGAAAAGATTCTTTCCATATATATTCAAGTTTAATCTCTTATGCATTTACTATTTGATTTGAATCATTGGTTGAAGAGAGAAATTACTAGTGTGACAATCAGAGTGTGATTGCCATATCAAAACAAAATCATCACGTTGGCGTAACTAAAATTCCAAAAATAACTGATAAGAGCCTCACCGGATTTCTAAATTGAGTTGTAGATATAGGGTGTGTTTGGTATAAAGGAAAATGTTTTTTTGGAAAATAAGTAGTAATTTTACATATTTTTTGGTGTTTGGTACGCAAATTAAGGAAAATAACTTCTCAAGAGTATTCATAAATAATTTAGATACAATAAATATGAAGGCATAAACTTTCTAACTAATAACCTTCCAAACTCACAAATTTCATAAACTTCTGAATTGCAAAACTTGAACCCGCAAACTTTCGAACACGTAAATTTTATAATTTCTAAACCCGCAAACTTCAAAACACATGAACCTCCGAACTTATGACTTTGGAATTCGTAAAATTTTGAATCTGTAAATTGAAAAATAAAAACATCAGAACTGAAAATATAAAAAAGAATTGCGAAGGGGGGTGGTGTAGAAAAATGAAAAACAAAAAACAGAAAATTAAAAATACAAAAAAGAGTAAAAAAAAATTAGGTGTGTGGGGTAGGTGGGGGGNTGCATAACCAAAAATAGACTTTCCGAAACCGTTTCAATCATGTCGATTTCTCTTCGGTATCGTACGGTTTGGTGAGTTTTCGATATTTTTTTAATTGTTAGGTAAAAGTCATTAGTAGAAGTAGAATGCAATAACATACGTACTTTTATAGGGCTTCCCAAAACTCTCTAGATATTTTTATTGTATAAATGGTGGTTGTTTCAAGAAAATATGAAAGAATGACCAGAGTATTAGATCCATCAACTATTCTACAGCAGCATAAAAGAAACTAAACAAGGACAAAAAAAAATATAAATCACACAAATGAAAAGATATTAACCAAGCTAGGATTCAAGAATAAAGTATATGGAAGATTAAATATTCAAAAAGATAAATTTAAATCATACGAAAGGAAACATATCCAATACATTGCAGTTTGCTACTCATAATCACTAGAATACCTTGTATCGTGCAAGCGAATATGCTTGGAAATAATTTAGTTTCAATAAGAATAGCATAATAATTTTGAAAATTAGGATTTTGAGTTTAATTACTCGTTGCTTTTAACCATTTTTATAATTTCAATGCCCCAAAAAAATTAACACTTTATTATTTTAAACTTAATATATAAATATACTTTTTACATGTAAATTTATTCGGTACAGTTCGGTATTTTTTTGATTTTATTTTCACAAAATAAAAAACCTTATCGGTACAGTTATAGATTTATATAAAAATCTATAATTTTATTAAAAGAAACCTAAAAGTCGGTTCGGATAGAAGTACTTTTTGCTCAGACTGTTTTACGTAGCTTAACTCATGTAGAACCTTTTCGCCTAGGGGAATTCAGCTCATATTTCCAGGTAGAAGTACTCTTTGCTCAGGTTGTTTTACGTAGCTTAACCAGGTAGAACCTTTTCGCCTAGGGGGATCTAGCTCATATTTTCGGGTAGAAGTACGCTTCGCTCAGGATGTTTTACGTAGCTTAACCCAGGTAGAACATTTTCACTTAAGGGGATTCAACTCATAGTTCCGGGTAGAAGTACTCTTCGCTCAGGTTATTTTATGTAGCTTAACTCAGGTAGAACCTTTTTGCCTAGGGGGATCCAGCTCATATTTCTAGGTAGAATTACTCTTCGCTCAAACTATTTTACGTAGTTTAACCCAAGTAAAACCTTTTTCGCTTTGGGGGATTCAGCTCATAGTTCCGAGTAGAAGTACTCTTCGCTTAGGTTGTTTTACGTAGCTTAACTCGGGTAGAAGCTTTTCGCCTAGGGGGATCCAGCTCATATTTCCGAGTAGTAGTACTCTTCGCTCAGGCTATTTTATGTAGCTTAACCCATGTAGAACCTTTTCGCTTAGGGTGATCCAACTCATATTTTCGGATAGAAGTACTCTTCGCTCAGGCTCTTTTATGTAGCTTAACCAAGTAGAACCTTTTTGCCTACGGGGATTCAGCTCATATTTCCGGGTAGAAGTACTCTTCGCTCAGACTGTTTTACGTAGCTTAACCCATGTTGAACCTTTTCGCCTACGGGGATCTAACTCATATTTTTGAGTAGAAGTACTCTTCTCTCAAGCTATTTTACGTAGCTTAACCCAAGTAGAACCTTTTCGCCTAGGGGGATCTAACTCATATTTTCGGGTAGAAGTACTCTTCACTTATACTGTTTTATGTAGCTTAATCCAGGTAGAACCTTTTCGCCTAGGAGCATCCAACTCATATTTTCGGGTAGAAGTACTCTTTACTCAGGCTATTTTATGTAGCTTAACTCATGTATAACCTTTTTCACGTAGAGAGACTCAACACTTCTTCAGTAATATAGGGTACCAACCCTTGGTTGCATTCCTTCCTAGTAATACATGCGCCAACCCCTGGTGACATTTCTTTTTCAGAAATACAGGGTATCAACCCCCAAGGGTGCTTATCGGGTGAATTATTATGTTTAACAGTTCGGTTTATCGGTTATCAGATTATAAATGTAGTAATCCACTAGCCATCCAATAAGACAACGGGCAGATTGATATCGGATTAACGATTATCGGGTGGTTATCGGGCGGTTTATCAGCTAAACAAAATAGAAAATTTTTGAACCTTAGTTCTTTTGGTTGCATAGCTAAAAATATTTTCCTATAAGTTGTCAGATTTCATTACTACTGCTGTATTAAAAAGCACTAAAAGAAAGTACCTTTTATCCCTTACTCTTTGGGACAACCATAAAGGGGAAGTCCGGTGCACTAAGCTCCCGCTATGCGCGGGGTTCGGGGAAGGACCGTACCGCAAGGTTCTATTGTACGCAGCCTTACCCTGCATTTCTACAAGAGGCTGTTTCTACAGCTTGAACCGTGACATCTGGTCACATGGCAGCAACTTTACCAGTTACGCCAGGGCTCCCCTTCAGGTCAACCGTAAAATCAAGGAATATATATACCAACAACAAAAGAAGAAAGAAGATATGCACGTAACTTCTTAACATACATCATTTGAGTACATGCTTTTCAATATAACTACCAAATAAAGGGGAAACAATAGTTGAGAATTCAAGAAAGAGTACTTTCAAGTTTCCAAGAGTACCTTAGGGTTTCAAAAATTACTTTATATACGTAGGGGTAAAAGTATAAATATCAAAAATTTTAACGGGTTAACGGTTTTTTCGATAAGGAAATTGAGTAATCCGCCTCCAAACCGGTAAATCATTAATTATAAAATCTTAATCCGTTTACCAACCGTTAACCTGATAAACCGATACCAATAAGCCAATAAATCATTTTTCGGTTCGGTTAACGATTACAATTCGATTTTGAACAACCCTACCAACCCCTGGTTACATTCATTTTCAGCAATACAAGGCGCCAACCCCTGGTTATATTTTCTTTTCAGTAATACGGGGTACCAACCCATGGTGCATTCCTTCCTAGTAATACATGGTACCAACCCCTGTTCATTTTCAGGAATACAAGGCGCCAACCCCTGGTTTCATTTATTTTTTTAGTAATAGAGGGTACCAACCCTGGATTGCATTCCTTCCTAATAATACAGGGCACAAACCCCTGGTTACGTTTTCTTTTCAGTAATACAGGGTACCAACCCTTGGTTACATTTCTTTTCAGTAATACACAGTAATACAAGGTGCCAACCCATGGTTACATTTTCTTTTTAGTATTACAGGGTACCAACCCCACATTTTTTTCAGTAATACAGGTACCAACTCTTGGTTATATTCCTGTTAGTAACACATGGTACTAGCTCGTGGTTGCATATCCTTACATAACTAGTTTATACTGTTTTTTGTCTTCCTTTGAATAAGTTAGATAGTTTATTGATTTCTCTAACAACTAACAATTTCCTTAGTCCAAAATGGAGCAGAAACATTTTGTTCATTTTGTTCATTTTTGATGGGTTTGCAGGCCCTGCCTTATAGCATAAGTGACGTTGAAGCTCGCAGTTTCAGTTTCTTATTAGAAGAGAGAAGTATTCGATCACAAGATAGTTGGCGTTAGCTTTGATAATGTATCAGCGGCGCAGCTTCTCAAGTTTCATTTTCTAAAATTCTGATTGGGAAATCAAGCAATTGAGAATGAGCCATAATATTTTCTTCTAAGAGAATCAAGATCCAATCTAAGGTCAGCACAAGCAAGCAAGTCAAGAACAAGATTTAACCCCAAAAGATACACATATAGGAATTTTGTAACTCTTGCATTACAGACATATGTAGTTCTTTTCTCTTTTCCTTTTAATATAATAAACAAGCAGCACGAAACGGTAACAACAACAAGCAGTCTAACCTCCAGTGTCCGGTAGTCCTAGCTACCAATTTTTTTTTTCAAAACTACACCGACCTGATTTCTTTATAGCCAAGGATATGTAGACAACCTCGGAAGTAAGGTTCGGTCATGTTTTTCAAAAAATGCTTTCATTGGAGATATACACGAGCAAAGTTAGCTATGGCATTCACTTTCTTTGCACGAAAACTCTTTGTGTTCTCGAGCAATGAGGGACAACTATAAATATCTAATTTTTGCTCTTTCTATTTCTCCTACATTATATTATTTTTAGGTTTATTTTGTGTGTTTATATATTTTAGCATTAGATTATTAATTTATTTATTAAGGGGTTTAAAGGTATGGATTTATGCCATTTTCAGTTGAGTTATACATAAATCAGGCTCAATTTTTTTAGCCCAATTCGGCCGAGCCAGTCCAATTGTTGGCTTGCCAAGACCCGAATCAAAATGACATAGTTTCATAATAAAACTACGTCGTTTCACTAAATGAAGAAAAGATCAAATCTTACCCATCCATTCCATCTTGATCCAATGACTTTCATTCACTATGTGCCTAGGTATTTAAAGCCTCAAAAATCTAAAAAATGCCCCCATTTCCACCCACAATTCTTTTCTCCTTCCTATCCTTTCTCTCTCTCTTCATTCTCTCTTTCTCCCTCGCCGCCGCCGAAAATTGCCCACCGGCGGCAGACCACCTCCAAAAACCCCTAAATTCACACCATGCAATCTCCACAACCTCCTCTTTTTATATCTCCAAACCAAATACTAGCCTCGAACTCGAAACACGACTTTGTTGTTGATGGTATCATGACTGATTTTCGGCTAACCGGAGTTTGCGATCATGATTTATCAACAAGAAAATAGTGCTCGAAGTTCTAAGTTCTATCGAATTGGCATACCACCATTGTTTCGGCCACTTGAATTGTAAAATGGTAAAAATTCCATTATTTTTTCATGGCTTATTTTTTATTTTTAGATTTATTTTATCTCTGGTTAATTATTCTAGTATTAGTTTTTGAAGTATGAAATGCTAAATTTTCTGTTTTTGCACTTGTTGAAGTAGTAGAATAGTTTTGTATTGATGAAAGATGAGGTAATGAAGGAATACTTAAAAGTATATGGTACTTGTTTGGTTGCTTATTTACTGATTCAGAGACTTTTTGAGTACAAAACTCAAAAGTCAATTGTTTGGCAAGAAAATATGTACTTTTGGACTGTTTTTGAACAAAACTTTTTATTTTGAACGAAGAGCAGATTTTGGTTGAAATACTCTCTTTTGGACAAGATTGAACTAGAAAGTATTAGCTTTTGAGTTTTAGAGCAGATTTTGTTGAAACATCTGTCAAAAAAAGGACAAACTTTTAATCATGAAATGCCTGGTTTTTCTCCTATAAAAACATACATCTTTAGAGTAGCAGAAAAAATATCTAATGACTGAAAAAAGGGAGAGAATATTGAGAGAACAATTTCAGTAAAATCATCTTTAGTAGGTGAAAATTGTGAGCTTTGTGAGTGTCTCTTAGAGTGCAAAACTTTTGAGAAAAATAGAAAGACCCTTTAGGCAATTTGTGAAGTTGTTTAGCCACTAGGTTCAAGAATCTTTGTTGGTTTACTGGGCTGTCTTAATGCCATTTTTGCTGCTATTCTTGCTCATTGTACGGTTGTATTTTTTATAATTTTGCGATACATGTATTTCTCTTACTTTGTATTGCAGATAATTTCAGAAGTAATAAAGATTTGAATTTAGTTTGGATTGTTAGAACATGAGTATGTTCAATTTTGTCTAAGAATAAATATTATGATTGTGATAGAGCCTGAAAACTTGCTAGAAGTCAGTTAACATTAACTTTCTTTTACATAAATAGTTGAAACCATTTTTTTTGTATGTTTTGGAGGTTAGTTTTGAATGCTTTATGTTTAAAGTATTGAAAATCGATTAGTGCTGGATTTTTGGCATGCCACTCTGATTTAGATCTTAATTAAGATAAAAGTAGTTGTTTAATAAAGTGGTTGTTTATGCAATCATGATTTGGTAGAAATGGCTATAGTAAAATTGGTTGGATCAATAATGTAGCCTTCAAGCAAACCCCAATTTCAAAATATTATGGGCCAAAACCTAAGTTTCTGCAGGCCCAATTACAACAAATTAAGGGCTGGACCAATGTTAAAGGTCCAAAATGGGCCAGCAGTGTAAATGCACAAAAATTGGCCCAGCAGCCCCAATAACAAAAAAAATGTCCCAATGCCATTTTAAATCCAATAAACAAAGCTGGTCCAAATTTTCAATTATCATCTTTTCAAACAATTTTCAATTTGTTATATTTCCTTATAAATTATGTAGCTTAATTACCTATGTAACTTAATAACCTTAGTAATTAATTTAAGCGTTAGACAAACATTAGGCGCGCTATAATGTTTTTTCGTCTCGGTTGCACATTCCCTTGCGTGGTGCGGTTAGGACCATTTAATATTATACAAGTCATTCTTTAATAATTTTAATAGTCAAACAATAAAAGCAGACATAGGAAAAAACATGAAAATCTTATAAATCACAGTTTGTCCAAAATTAATTCAAGCCAAGTTTAAGTCAATAAAGTGACCGTGCTAGAACTACGAGGCTCGGGGAATGCCTTACACTTGCTCCCCGGTCAATAGAATTTCTTACCCAAACTTCATTTTTGCAGACCGATAAAAATAGAGTCAAACCTTCCTTTGACTAAGGATTCAAATAAAAGGTGACTTGGAACACCGAAAAAAAAATCAATTCCAAGTGATGACTCTGTAAATAAAATAATCCCTACTCAAGTTTGTCCCTTTAATTGGAAAAACTCTTTAACCTACAATCCATAAAACACATATCTTTTTGGGGGTAAAAGGGGTGTGACAGAAATTGAAGGTAGAGGAGGTTGGGGTTAGATGTGAGGGCAGGTGGAGTTTTTTGAAAAATATTTTACTAACTTTTTCTAGGGAAGTTATTTTTCTCCAATTTCAGAAAAATGTGATATCTAGGAAAATATTTTTCAAACTATTTTGTGCAACCAAACAGTGGAAAATGAAAAAATATTTTCCGGCAAATATTTTCTGTCATACCAAACACATCCATAGCGGCGTTTGTTCAAAAAGTTTTTAGAAATTCATTATTTTATGGGTTTCTTAAAGATTTGAAAATCTAAGTTTGAGACCTTAAAATATTTTTTTTTGTTTTTGCAAAAATAACTGAAATACATTGAGAAATTTTACTATATGAGTCACATATCAATATTATTTTTGTGAGACTAATTTATTTTTTGACAAGTGGACTCATGTTCCTACTTACTTATTTTGAAACATAAGCTTAGGAAAGGAAATATTTAAGTCTAATCTTTTTTCTAATTAGAGGCTTAATTGGTGGACAATAAAAGAAGAAGAAAAAAGAAAAAATCTCCCAAGATCAACAATTTCTAGGTCATCTCTTTGATAATTTTTTTATTTAAAATCTTATTTGTTAGGATCCATTCTACGGGGAAGAAGAAAAAATACACTTTGTGCTAAAAAAATATAGAGATATTTTAGTGTAATTGCTTTTCTCAACTTGTTTGTTGCGTTGAAGACTGCATAGATCATAATGCATTCTTTCTGTCACGATCCAAATTCTCCCTCTGTGAATCATCGTGATGGCACCTAGTCTCTACGACTAGGTAAGCCTAACACTTTGCGGAAATAAAGTGAAAGTATGAACATTAACAACTAACAATAATAATAATGTAAATAAGCAACTGGGATGCCACTCGGCATATACAACTCTCAACTCTCAACATATACACAACACTCCCCAAGACCCGGAACACTGTAAGTCATAAGCTTCTATGAGAAACTAACTGTTCTATACATCACTGTCTATAGAATAAGAGAAGCATGAACATAGGGGGATAAAGGGGGACTTCAAGGATCTGCGGGCGCGGGCAGATATACCTTGAAGTCTCTAATAAATAGCAACTACTGCACTAGTAACGAGGCTGGTAGGAAGAACCTGGATCTGTACACGAAAAACATGTGCAGGAAGGGCGTGAGTACACCACAATGGTACCTAGTAAGTGCAAGCCTAACCTCGGTCGAGTAGTGACGAGGTCAGATTAGGGCCCTACTAGAATATATATATATATATATATATATATATATATATATATATATATATATATATATATATATATATTTATGATAAACAAGATAGAATGAAATATCACAGTAAAGTAAAGACTGAAATTTAACAAGAATGAAGTCATAGAAGCTAACAACTCAGTACACTGAGATAACAACAGGGGATCTTTCGAGATACCGTCTCGTAGTCCTAAACGTAAATGTGCAGTGCATGGGGATCTTCCGAAATACCGTTTCGTAATCCCAAAGTAAATATGCAGTATAGGGAAATCTCATGGAATACCGTTCCGTAGTCCTAAAGTAAATATGCAGTACATGGGAATCTATCAGAATACCGTTCCGTAGTCCCAAAGTAGATATGCAGCTCAACCAACAGAAATGACAGTCACAACAAGAAAACCAACAGTTTAGACTAAGTTCAAGTCAAAGAAAGCAGGAAATCCACTAAACATGCTGCACAAAGTTCAAATAAACAGTTAGGGCAAGTAGACATGCTATTTTAAGCTAACAGGTTACTACACATATTGATATAACTCAAATAAGGTGGAAAACAGGTTGATACATAGCAGAAAATTGGATTTTTACAATAATTAGCCCGTGTACGTACTCGTCACCTCACGTACACGACGCTCACATATAAAAAACAATACCAAATCCTAAGGGGAGTTCCCTCACACAAGGTTAGGCAAGCCACTTACCTCGAACCAAGCTCAAATCAATCCGTAACAATGCTCTTTCCACGAATATCCGACTCCGAATGGCCCAAATCTAGCCAAAACCAATTACATATCATAAATATAACTACAAGAAACTAATCTAGCTAATGAAATCAAAGTTAAAACAAGAAATTGGAAAATCGCTCAAAAAGCCTCTCCGGGCCCACGTCTCGGAATCGGATAAAAGTCACAAATTATGAACACCCATTCACTCACGAGTTCACTCGTACCAAAATTACTCCTCTAAGCTGGAAAGTGGTGAAAGAAACCCCACTCGTCTCCGCTATGCCCATAGTACGGAGAGTACGATGACACTTCTTCAGAAAAACCTGAGCATCCTCTGAAGCTAATCCGCTGAAGGTAGGTGGGTGGTACTTCTTATACCTCTCGAGTCTGAGCTGCTCCGCCTCAGAAGCGGATGTCCTAGTATCATGCTGAACCGGAGCTACCGGCGGCATAGGAATGAACTCTGGGGCCTGATCAACCTGGACCCTATGCTCAGGAGTGCGAGCGTAGGTGCCTGGTCGTCAGATCTCCAGGTACGGGTCCTCACCATCTGTGAGAAAGAATAGATTAGGGAATTTTAGAATTTGATGCCAATAACTCGGACGACAAGGAATCAAAAGAAGTATGATTTTTCCTAATAGTTCCATATCCTCCCGAAGATAAGTACAGATGTCTCCTTACCAATCCGCGAGACTCTAATAAACCGACTTGTGACTCACGACACCTATGAACCTAGAGCTCTGATACCAACTTGTCACGACCCAAATTCTCCCTCCGTGAATTGTCGTGACGGCACCTAGTCTCTACGACTAGGTAAGCCTAACACTTTGCGGAAATGAAGTGAAAGAATGAAAATTAACAACTAACAATAACAATAACAATAACAATAATGTAAATAAGAAATTGGGATGCCGCTCGACATATACAACTATCAAATCTCAACATATACATAAAGCTCCCCAAGACCCGGAACATTGTAAGTCACAAGCTTCTATGAGAAACTAACTGTTCTATACATCACTGTCTATAGAATACGAGAAGAATGAACATAGGGGAATAGAGGGGAACTCCGAGGATCTACGGGCGCGGGCAGATGTACTTTGAAGTATCCAATAAATAGCAGCAACTGCACTAGTAACGAGGTTGGTAGGAAGAACCTGGATCTGCACACGAAAAACGTGTGCAGGAAGGGCGTGAGTACACCATAATGGTACCCAGTAAGTACCAATCCTAACCTCGATCGAGTAGTGACGAGGTCAGGTGAGGGCCCTACTGGTATATATATATATGTATGTATATATATATATATATATATATATATATATATATATATATATATATATATATATATATATATATATATATATATATATATATATATGATAAACAAGATAGACTGAAATACCACAGTAAAGTAAAGACTAAAATTTAACAATAATGAAGTCATACAAGATAACACAGTACACAGAGATAACAACATGGGGTCTTCCGAGATACCGTCTCGTAGTCCCAAACATAAATATGCATTGCAGGAGGATCTTTCGGAATACCATTCCGTAGTCCCAAAGTAAATATGCAGTATAGGGGGATCTCCCGGAATACTGTTCCGTAGTCCAAAATTCGGCCTAAGAACTTTTCTCAAATTTTCCCCTAATTTTCACCCAATTTCCTTAATTAGATGAAGAAAACAACTATAGATTAATGGAATACAACCAAAATCGAATTAGGAATCATTACTCCAAAGCTCCCTCTGAAAATCCCTCGAAGAATCACAAATTTCCGAGCTCTCAAGTCCAAAAATGAAGAATGAACTCAAACCCTCGCACTTGGGTCTTTTCTGCTAGTCAAACCGCACCTGCGGTCAATTACCTGCTTCTGCGGTCCCGCTTTTGCGGCTAAAACTCCGCATCTGTGGAGATTCATTAAACTCCCAGTCTCGCACATGCGCAAAACCATCCGCACCTACGGACGGCCATATGTGCTCACCTGTCTGCTTCTGCGGAAACTTGGCCAACCCAGATTCCTTCTCCATTTCGCTTCTGCGATCACCCTTCTGCAGATGCAGCTCCGCTTCTGCGGCTTACGCATCGCACTTGCGACCACTGGATCTCATGAACAAAAGCGCACCTTTTCCCTTAACTTCGAATGTGTGAGTCCGCACCTGCGGTCTCCCTTCGGCAGGTGCGAAACACTAGAACCAGAAAATCTTCAGCAATAGCCTAAGTCCAATTTTCCATCCGTTAAGCACCCGAAACTCACCCGAGGCCCTCGGGACCTCAACCAAATATACCAACCAATCCTAAAATACGATATGGACTTAGTCGAGCCCTAAAATCACCTCAAACAACGTTAAAATCACGAATCATCCTCCGATTCAAACTTAAAGAACTTGAAACTTCCAAATTCGACAACCGATGTCAAAACCAACCAAACCAGTCCGATTTACCCCAAATTTTGCACACAGTTCATACTAAACCCTACAGACCTATTCCAACTTCCAGAATCAGAATCCGACCATGATATCAAAATTTCACTACCGGTCAAAATCTCCAAAACTTCGACTTTCGCTATTTCAAGCCTAAATAAGCTACATGCCTCCAAAATACCATCCGGACACGCCCCTAAGTTCAAAATTACCTAATTGAGATAACGGAACCGACAGAACTCCATTCCGGAGTCGTCTTCGTACAGTTTCGACTACGGTCCAAATCCTAAGGTTTAAGCTCCCATTTGGGGACTAAGTGCCCAAAACACTCCAAAACCAAAACGAAACCTCCCGGCATGACACAATAGCAGAAATAGATAAAAGCAGTTAATAGGAGATCGGGGCTATAACTCACAAGACGACCGGCCGGGTCGTCACACTTTCACCTTGGTTTTTTTTAGTTACCAAATTAGGTTAACCCTTTTAATTTCTACTAGTTTCAATATATGTGCGTTGCGCGTGTTTATAGTGTCCATCAATATATATATATATATATATATATATATATATATATATATATATATATATATATATATATATATATATATATATATATATATATATATATATATATATTGATGTTAAAATAAAATACAATATTTGTTTAAATGAAAAAATAATTTTCCCATAGTAATTGTATTAAATATTTTATGAATATGCATAGCTGATGAATTTAGTTAAATTAGTTGTGCATTATTTTGTAATTACGCATATTTTTTCATATGATTAATAAATATGTTAACTTTTATTTCACGTGATATCTCTTTATGAATGCATTTTGATTTCTACTATTTCATCCTTATTTCCTTAAGTTTGCATTTAACCAATGTAATTCTTAATACTATAATTAATTATTTTTGATATTCTAATTTCTTTTATCGTCGTGGTATTTTTCTGAATTATGTACTCTAAGATTTGTGTAAATTTGAAAATAATTTTACCTATATGATGAATTTGGAAAGGAATAAAATTGGATTATTTTTCTAGTTAGTAATTCAAATTCGGGGAAAAAAGGTCAATTCAAATACTTAATTATCTTTTTTAATCATTAATATAAATAATTTATTTTTTGAGGATTTAAATTATTAATATTAGCGCATAGCATATAATAGATATTTAATTATAACTATATTTTTATTCACAATAATTGTTTTTTCAAATGATAAAAAATCAAACTTTTGCACTTTATGTTTGTTGTAGCGTTAGTAAATAACTGTCAATCACTTCTTTCTTTCTCTTTCTATTATTAAATATATTTGTAATTATTTTTCTAATAAGTATTTTAAAATCTATATTAATATTTATATCTAAGTAAATTATTGATCGAAGAATAAAATTAATAGTCAATGGACCAATCTCACATAGAATACTTATAGCATTTATAGGTTAAATGTTGATTTGAATAAAGGACAAAGCAAAGCACTTCTTCTTTCTTTAATTTTATCTTTATTTTATTTTGTTTACATCATAATTGTTCACCTAAACTTTAGCTTAATTTTATATATTTTTTTAAAAATAAAAACGTTCAATTATATAAATTTCATATATAAGGTAAATCATATAAATATTTAGTGTTGTTTATTGTCATGACCCAAAACTCTAATATGTCGTGATGACGTCTATCGATGGTATTACTAGGCAAGCCGATTTTTCAAAGTACTTCAATATTTTATAAAAGATAAACCAAAAACTTTTTCATAACAGAAATTTTCATTAAAAAAGGAGTCAAACTCAAAATATAATGCAGAAAGATAGCCCAAAACATAGGGCTATCACCAAGTCATGAGTATCTAAACAGCCAATCTAAAAAAACAGTGTCTACATGAGTCTGTGTCTAAATGTCAATATAGAAAAGAAAGATAACATAGAAGGAGAGACAGGTCTGAGGACGCCGCCAGCTACCTCGTAAGTCTCCGATACTCGACCAGCACGAACTCAACGACCTCCGTGACCGGACACACCTGGATATGCACATGAAGCGCAGAGTGTAGCATAAGTACAACCAACTCAGCAAGTAAGAGAAATAAATAAGTAACTGAGAAGCAGTGACACACTAAACAAATGCAGTACATTTCAGTAATTTCAATAACGAAAGTAGACATGAGTAAATTCCGGCAATATAGACCAAGTCAGCTGCATATTTACTGAGTTCAGGTAAACCAGACATAAAAATTTCCAAAAGTCCAAACAATAACATGAATCAACTAAGTGCAGCAACAAAGCAATACAAATACAACCTCTTAGGGTAACAGTCCCTCAATAGCTCAATACTCGATTCTCAGCCCTCAATACACACACACACACTTAATAGGTACATGCACCCACTGAGAGTGTACAGACTCCGGAGGGGATCCTTCAGCCCAAACTCTATATCGCTGCGGCATGCAACCCGATCCAATCTCGTTGCGGCGTACAACCCGATCCATAATCCATAAATAGCTATAAAGCTCGTCGCGACTTGCAACTCGATCCATATAAATTAAGACCTCAGGCTCGTTGCAGCGTGCAACCCGATCCATATACCTCACAAAACTCACAGCTCGGCACTCAGGCCCTATCTCAATCATTAACCTCCCCATCCTCTCGGGCTCACAAAAATCATACAATTCAGCCCAAATAGAGATAATAACAAGAAACAAGAGGGAACGAGGACGTGCCACATAAGTAAGACCGTGACTGAGTACAAGACATCAATTAACAGTCAATTCAACAAGTATAGGACCGCTGCGGGTCCCAACATTGATATCATATGGCCTAAGCATGATTTCTAACATGAATGACAGTCAAATTGCTATAAGACAAGGAAAACATGTAAGCAATAATAGGCTATTCGACTTTACAGTCTCACGGCATGGACCAAGTCACATTCCCTCATGGTGCATGCTCACACGTCCGTCACCTAGCATGTGTGTCACCTCCAAATAGTCACATTATACTAAACTCTGAGGTTTCATATCCTCATGACCAGATTTAAGACTGTTACTTACCTCAATTGTGCAAAAATCTTACTCTGAAATGCCCTTGCCCCTCGAATCAGTCTCCAAATGCCCCGAATCTAGCCACAATCAGTATGAGATAATTATAGTCTAAAGGGATCAATTCCACAAGAAAACTACTAAATTATAGCCCAAAATCCGAAATCGACTCAAACCTGGTCCCCGGCCCCAAGTATTGAAATCCGACAAAAGATACAAAACCTGAAAGCCCATTCACTAACGAGTCTAACCATACTAAATTTATCAAAATCCGACAGCATTTGGTCATCCAAATCCCCAAAATCCACTCTCCAATTCTCAAGCCCTAAACTCCCAAAATTTCACTTCAAAATCTCGCCAATTAGGTGGGGAAATCAGTGGGAAACAAGATTTATGATCCAAAACAAGTACAAGAAGCCTGCCTCAATAATCTCCTCGAAAATCTTCTCCAAAATCGCCTATGTCCGAGTCCAAAATGTTGAAATAAGACTAAAATCGCGAACCCTTGCCTTTTAAACTTCTGCCTAGACTTTTCGCATCTGCGGACCAACTGTCGCATCTGCAACGCTGCACCTGCGGAAAAATCCATCGCAGGTGCGGGTTCCACTTAAAATCCCAAGTTCCGCTTCTGCAGTCACACGGTCACACCTGCGTGTGCTGCGGGCCCTACCCGCTTCTAGGATCCTCCCCGCTCCAGGTCCCTTCCGCTTCTGCGCTCCCTCTTCTGCATCAGTGGATGCGCAGATGCGCTCCCTTTCCCGCACCTGCGCTCATAGATCAACCTGACCAAACCACACTTGCGCTTCTCCTTCCGCACCTGCGGTCTCCCCACCAAAGGTGCGAACCACCAGAAAACTCAACAATTTCCTAAGTCCAAATTTCATTCCGATAAGCATCCGAAACACACCCGAGGCCCTCGGGACCTCAACCAAACATACCAAACCTACTCCAGTTTCCGGAAATAAATCTAATCCCGATATCAAAATTTTCACTGCTGGTCAAATTCACCAAAATTTTAACTTTCACCAATTCAAGCCTAATTCTACTACGGACCTCCAAATCACATTTCGGACGCGCTCCTAAGTCCAAAATCACCTAACGGAGCTAACGGAACCATCAAAATTCAAATCCAAGGCCGTTTACACATAAGTCGACATCCGATCGACTTTTCCAACTTAAGCTTCCAATTAAGAGACTAAGTTTCTCAATTTACTCTAACATCACTCCGGACCCAAACCAACCAACCCAGTAAGACATATAACAACTATAGAGCACAAAAGAAGTAGAAAAATGGGAAAACATGGCTACACTCTCGAGACAACCGGCCGGGTCGTCACATCTAATTATAATTTAATTTTAAATTCATATAAGATAAACCTTTAATAATTTTAAAGTCCTAAATATAAGGACCTCTTATTCAAATAAGGAAAGGTATAATAAATAATAAACCTTATTTAATTTCAAAGTCCTAAAGATTAGCTAGAGGAATAATTAAATGATTATTTTGTCTAGTGTGAATTTAATTTAAAAGGATAAAATAGTCGAACGATATTTCGCCGTGCGTTGCACGTGTAAGCCCGTCTACTAATAAAAGAATCGTACATAAGAAGAATGAATATATACACACACTCAATTTTGTGTATGTATTCCTACAATTCTAACATAATAAATAATATTATATAATAGGAAATCTCATATCACAGTATATAAGCAATTTTTGGTATGAAAGTTGGAGCTATTTATATATTATAAATCAAAATCCTATAAAGGTAAAAAGTGCATGGTGATATGCAATTAACTACATAGTAACTCGTATTTTTCAATTTGAATGCGAAGTTGCTGAGAAAATGCTTAATGCTCAAAAGAAGTGCAACATAAATCTTGCATGAATTAGCTTGACAAGGTCTTTGTTTTCCAGACATACATTATTGTTTGGCATAAATATATCTTAATTCAAAGTTAATGACTTCCAATATAGTTTACTTGCTAATCCTTGGTCTTCTCATGATTTTATTAGAATTAAGATTAATGTCAGCAATTTTCACATCGATAAAAAGAAATTTAAAATTTTATATTTGGTAATAATAGATAACTCATATTTAGGGAATATAATTAGCCAAAAAAAGATACTTTTTTCTTGCAACATGAAAAATATTCTTCTTTCAGAACTTTAATACATTCAAATAATATACAATATCTTCAAGTATGTAAAAATATATTTTATTCAATGCCACCAACCTATTTCAGAGTGCTTTAATTAGCCACTCCCTATCACTTTCTACAATGGAATCTTCCTCCTCCTAAGCCTTTTTTGGAATTTGTGTTACAAAAATCTTCCACCTTAAACTAAGACGGCTTATCGGGCGGATTGAGCGGTTATTTACTCTTAACGGTTTAGTTTATTAGTTGTCAGTTTTTAAATGTATTAATCTACTAGCCACCCGATAAGATATCAGGCAGATCGGTATCAGTTTAGCTATTATCGGGTGGTTATCGATTTAGTTGTAGTTGATTGAAACTTAACATACTTCAACACAGTGTTGGGGAATACATCCCCGAGACAACAATATAGTCAACATTTCTCATACATATATATCAACTAAATTACACCATGAGGCCATATTACTAGAATCAAATACTGGATATCAAATATTTCTTTTATCTTCTCATACTACATTCAAGTGGATGTGATTCTCTTTACTCTCTGTTGCTTAATGTATTGTGCGGTGAAGTATTTTACCTGCGCCTTGAGCAGTGGCATTGTGAACTATGGTGATGTTGACAATCATTTCTTTTTGAGCCATAATAGTAGTCAACATTGCTAGCAATGCTAACAAGAAGCTGGTTGCGGTCCTGTGAAACATTCAAATTATTAAGCAGTTGTTGGTTCGTGCTTATATTGTTTTTTTATTTATTCATGTATTACTATTGTTTATTATGAAACCTCCCACACTGGTAATAAATAATTGAATCTCTCTTCTAAAAGTTTAGAGAGGAGCAGTAAACGAGTTAAATAATATGGATAAAAATAAATTTTATATATATATATATATACATATATTTCTTAACGGGTTAACGGATTATTCATTAAGAAAATTGAATAATCCGTCCCCAAACCGATAAGTCGTTAATAAAAAAATTTCAATATGTTTCCCGTCCGTTAAACCATTAACTCGATACCAATAAGTCATTAAGCTTCGATTCGATTTTGAACACGCTAACCTTAACAAGCAAACAGTGAGTTGAACTGTTGAAAGATAAAAAGATCAAGTATTTCTTTTTTGACCTTGTTAGAACAAGTTTCATAACTCTAAGACTAAAACTTAGGAATACACAAGATAATCCTACAAAGGAAAAATAATGCAAAATTAATACTTACTGGAATTATCCAATGATCTCGCCACAAACATATTTTTAGGTTTTTCCATATTGTACTTTTGATCTTTTGCTATTAGAGTCCTGAAAACAACAAAATCTAAATATAAAATACCAAAAATTAAAATAATATTACAAAGGGAGAAACATATGAGAAATTTTGTCCAAGATACATCTATCAAATAAGAAAATAAATTATATTAGAAAAGATTCCCTTGTGCAAACACAACAGCTAGAAGAATCGACTTTAAAAGCAACTAAAAGAATACCAACAATGTGTATATCTCTTTATACATACAATTATACACAAATAAAATAAAAATATATAATTGAATGATATACAAAAAGTATTTGGAAGTTTTGCGTAAAAAGTTAAGAAGAAAAACGATGAGACTAGGTATGGGCCAATGAAATCCTTTATACAGAAGCAAGAACGTCCAATGTTTCTTTTGATTTAGAATTTGTATGGTTTTGGAACTTTAAGAATAGTCAGATATATAAATAATAATTAAATGGTCAAATAACTAATAATAATGTGTTATGAAATATAATATTGTATAGTGGATGTCTATAACTCCTAAAGAAGTTACTCCCATTACTCTTCTCCATTATCCCCACTACTTCTTACTATTATGGTTGTAACTCCCACACCTCCATAACCTCCTCCATGATCTTCCCCCATGATCACAATAGTTAATACCATGTTCATGGCATCCCTTTGTATTACCTATATCATCGTATAAATAGAGGGTTTGGGTATCACATTGTACACACTTGAATACATAGAAGAAATAATAATCTCTCTTCTCTTGCTCTCTACATCTTTTGTCTATTTTCGTGTCTTATGTTATTGCTTTGAGCTTAGTTTCTTAACACGTTATCAACACAAATTGCTATATTCTTCTTATATTTTCTATAAGAGATGAAAGCCTTCCATGAGAGAAACAACCTTTAATCAATTTGGTTGAGCCTATGAAAATCTAGGCATCTCGTATGCCATATCAATATTTTTGCTTCTATTATACAAGGAGTATCATTTTTCAATTTCATGAATTTTACAATTAACTTACTTTAGTATTTAAGACTTGGTCTAATTTGTGTTACTTAGCAATTTAGTTTTATTTGTGCAGATGTATATATATGGAGTACCTATGCTTTCGAGTTGCAAACAAGAGCATATTCCGATGCTTTGACATCATCTCCCATATGTACTGCTCCGACAGTTTGCAAGCCAAGATTATGGAACTGTTAACTATTGAGAAGGTTTCTAATCTTATAAAAATAATAAGAATTTAAACTTATGTTGTGGTCAAAATAAATTTTGTATTGCTAAGATAGTTTTATTCCCTTTATATTTGATCATGTAGTTGTTCGTGAAAAAGATCAATGTGAACTTTCATTAAATTTCGGGAAAAAAAAATCTGATTATAGAAAGTAGTATATCATGATAGGCTCAACGACGAGTCCACTTGGGCTTATTATGCCATTGTATGATAATAAGGCATTTGATTTGATTTGTGGTGCACAATGATGATAAGAGTTGGTTCAAGTCCCAACTCATTATGATATAACATGCCTTTATATGGGTAAAAAATTGGGTTTGAGTCCCAATGCACCATATTGATTATATAATGATGACTAATGAAAATAATGTATTTTTCATGAAAATAGCATGAAGCTTGTCGCACTTGATGCGCTCCATTCTTGAAGTGAATGTTATACGGTGCATAATAAGTCTAAATGAAGACAAGTGGTTGACCAATGAACGTGGGTGTACCAAAGACCAATATAATATAGTCATCATTATGGTAAATGTAAAAAGGAGAACATTAAGGGTTCTCAAAATAATCCTTCAAAGGTGAAGGAATTGTGTATCAATATGGTCTGGAAATATGAGGCACACTTAGACGATTTTAGTCCATTTTTTTGGAAGAATGCGACTTGTGATAAGCATTGTAAATGCATGCTCATTCCTGAAAGTGAATGTGAAGATATATATGTGATGAAAAATAGGCATAAGAATGTGCTTATGCATGGTTATATAAATACCACAACTCACCTCTAAGGGAGGTTTGAGAGAAATAAAGATAATGAATATTATCATGTGGTTACGTGAATATGTCATTGGTCGCGTACTTGTGGTACGCCAAAAAAATATTATGTCATGCCTTATAAAAGGTTATTAAAGACAAACCTAAAGCAAGAATGATTTTGCTTATGATGACTTTGACCTTGACAATTATTATGATATGATTTTCTCCGTGAAAGAGATATTTACCATATGGATGGTGTGATAAAAGATCTTGTAGTACGTAATCAATTAAGAGCTCCGAAAGAGCGAATTTGTTACTACCCCGATTAATGAAATTATTCTTGACATTAATATTGTAGTAAGTCTCAAAAGAAACTTCTTGAGTTTCAAATGTATTAGCCAAAGTGGTTGGCATATTTAGACTATAAATGAAAGGAAGATTGAATATCTTCATATTACAATAGTTATATCGGGTAAATATGAAAGGTTACCCGACTTTTCTTTCATTTGTACTACAGATGTATAAGCATGATGATGGAATCACATGCCATATTAAATTAAATTTTTACTGAAACAAATATTAGTTGGCATGACCAGTTGGCCATTCCGGTTCAATTATGATGCGAAAATTAATTGAGAATTTACATTGGCATATATTGAAGAAATAGAAGGTTCTTCAAGAATTCTCTTGTGTTGCTTATTCTCATGATATACCAGTTAAGGTTGGGATTGAATCCCTTGATTTCTGGAATAAATAGAAGGTGATATATATGGGCCCAGTCACCTGCCATGTGAACTGTTTACTATTATATGATCTTAATAGATGCATCTATTGTATGGTCACATGTGCGTTTGTTATCAACTTGCAATTTGAATTTTGCAAGGTTGATTGCTCAAATTATTAGAGCGCATTTCCAGAATATAAATATGATAATTATCTTGATAATGCTTTTAAATACAAGTTGGTTTAGCAGAAATTGTATGCCTCCAATTAAGCTAAACCATTGGTTATGACAACAAAGATTTCAAATAGAAATTTGGTATTATTTAATATACAAGAGCACTTGTATGAATCTAGCCAACAAGTTTTGATAACTTCTCCCTATCAGAACTGATTCAGGGTCAGGAACCAAATAAATTTCATCCAGAAATATAGATGTTCTATATGATTTAATTGTGCTATCACAATGCACAAAGATGTGTTCCCAAAGAAGGTTAGGAAATGTGTTGGTGATCCCAACATTAGGGGGAGAAAATGGGTAGCTGAAAAAGTAATCATGGAATGAATTATTATGAGTGTACTTAGATCCTCGTACAAGAAAATGTGAACTTGAAGTTCAAGTGATAATTCATTTGCAAAATATTGCCAGGCGTATTTGCTGACCCAAAGCGAAATGTTATATTTCAGCTGCTAATGCTCCAAATAGAATAAAGTTCATGACGAACATAGTCTATGGAACGAATGAAGCGTAATAGACTAATCGGTTCCAAAGATAAAACTCCTTGAAGAAGAAGTGGAGCACATGATAAAGATGGTCATACTAAGGAGGCAAGTGCTATGTAAGAGCACCATGACATAAAGCTTTATAAGACCTCATGGAAGAGGCTCAGGTACCTGAAAATAATGAGATCTCGATAAGTTATGTCTTTATTGTGTGATGATGGAACCGATGTAAAATGATCATCGATGATATTGTTGATATAATATAGCGCTCAATATTATTAATATTGACGAGGCTCTTGAGCTCAAATCTGTCATGGAATTTGGACAGATAAATGATTGGTTAATCAAATCAAAAATACGCAATCAAGATTAACTTCACTTGGAAAACGTGAAGTTTTGGACTGATAGTCCCAACACCTGAAAGTATAAAGCCATTAGGGTGACACAAGATTTTACGTAAATGTCCTGGCATTGATTATATGGAAACATGTTCCCTTGTGGTGGATACAGTTGCTTTCAGATTTTAGTCTAGCAATACTCGATAAATTGATATGCGTGTATAAAAATCATTGAAGGATTTAAACTGTTCTAAAGCATATTAAGGTTCTCGAGAAATTCATTTATAAAGTTTCAGCAAATCCTTATGTGGATTAGAGCAACCATGGCGTATATGATTTATTTTTGTGTCTATTACAATTGGTGCACTGTGTATCTTTATAGAACCATGAGTATAAAAATATGCGAGCGAGATATAGTTTAATTCCTATATAAAGATACTGGAATACTATTAGTACTATACTGCAAAAGGAATCCTTGATATAGATTTGTTTATTCTAACAAATATTATCAAGGTTTGTTGTTTATGCAAATGCAGGCATTTTCTGATGTCCGTTCTTCAAACAATCTATTGGTATGTGAGAGTACTGCCATATTATTCAAGTCATGTCAATATACTAGCAACTGAAAAAGCAAGTGACTCAACACACAACAAATATGTGACTTTTCCTTGAAGAGCAGATTCCAATAATAGTGAAGACGATAATATTTGTTTATCTCAATTGGAAGAAGGATATATTAAAGGATACAGAATAAAGCATATGTTTCGTAAGGTTCTTTATCGGACACAATTTTCAACGAACGATTAGATAGATGTTCGACAAATTTGTTCGCTTGATAATTTGGTGTTCTGTTCTGTGAAGCATGAGCAACCTCAACATTTGAGAAGTTGGTATACAAGATCGGAACACGTCATCTCGGAGAAACAAATTGATGTTTTCATCAGGGGGAGACAAATACGCGCTGTACTCTTTTTCCGTTTGCTAAGATTTTATCCCACTGGATTTTTCTTGCAAGGTTTTTAATGAGGCAACAAATAATGCATATTACAAGATATGTATACTATTTTTCCTTCACTAAGATTTTTTTCCACAGGGTTTTTTCTTAGTAAGGTTTTAACGAGGCACATTATCTATAGACATCCAAGGGGGAGTGTTATGAAATATAATATTGTATAGTGGATGTCTATAACTCCTAAAGAAGTTACTCCCACTACTCTTCTCCATTATCCCCACTACTTCTTACTATTATGGTTGTAACTCCCACACCTCCATAACCTCCTCCATGATCTTCCCCCATGATCTCAATAGTTAATACCATGTTTATGGCATCCCTTTGTATTACCTATATCATCCTATAAATAGAGGATTTGGGCATCACATTGTACACACTTGAATACATAGAAGAAATAATAATCTTTCTTCTCTTTCTCTCTACATCTTATGTCTATTTTCTTATTTTATGTTATTGCTTTGAGCTTAGTTTCTTAACATTATGGAATGAATTACAGTTATGCTGGATAGTACAAACAAGAAAATTTCATATAAGGTATATCCTATTTTATTTTAAAGACCTAGATTTTAGGACTTCTAACTTAGTTCAAACAAGAAAAAATTAAATACATAAAATTTTATTAATTATGAAGTCCTAAATATTAGAAAAATAATTTAAATTACAATTTCGTCCAATGTGAAATCTATTTTTAAAGGATAAAAAAGGCGAACGACATTTCGTTAAGAGCCTTCGTGCTTTTAATATAGTATAGATATAGATAGAGATTGTGTCATGACCCGGAATTCCCACCGTCGAGACCGTGATGGCGCCTAACATTTCACTTGCTAGGCAAGCCAACGTTAGAGAATCATTAAGCCAATTCTTATACATTTCAGTAATTAACAACAAATGAGCTAAAACGGAATAAAGCGAGTGCGGAATAATATAAAAGATTTAACTTAAACTACAACACAGATCTGGAGTCACAATTCACGAGCTACTACGATTTACTACAAACAGAGTCTGAAAGGAAATAGACCGTTTTGAAAGGAAAGAAACAGTAAGGTTAAGTGTCTGGAAGGAGACTTCAGGGTCTGCAGACACCAGCAGATCTACCTTGGGTCTCCTGTAAAATGAATCCAGCAGCTAACCTCACGATCAGTTCGGTCTGGCACCAAAATCTGCACAAGAAGTGTAGAGTGCAGTATAAGTACAACCGACCCTATGTACTCGTAAGTGCCGAGCCTAACCTAGGCGAATTAATAACGAGGCTAAGGCGGGTCAATCATACTACAGCCTGTACGCAATATGTATAATAAAGGCAGAAAAGGAAATGCATGATAGAATAAAGAAGTAAAGTGAAAGAAATAACTACAAATCTAGGAAATGAGCCAACATTGTTCAGAATTTATCAATCTTTAAGTGCAAAAGAATATACCAAAAATTTAACACAGCTCAAGGAAACATAAACACATAGGTTGTTGTGGCGCGCAACCCGATCCCACCGTACGTCACATAATCCTCCCTTATTTCCTCATAAAAACATAAGCAACAATGAATAAAGATATATAAGTGTTGCGGCACACAACCTGATCCCACCATGTCTGTCACGACCCCAAAACTTCCCTGGCCGTGATGGCACCTATCGTGATACAAGTCCAGCCAAACCAATTTCCAAAACATAAAGAACTTTTCATTTATATCATTTCTAAACCGATAAATCATAAAAAATTTATTTAAGCATTTATAGACAGACTAAGATATGCCGAATAATACATGTAACCCGAAATTCCGGAGTCACTGATCATGAGAATCTAAAGAAAATATACAAGTCTGACACAATATCTCTAATACAAGATAAGTCTAGGAGATGCAACTACTACAGAAGTAAGAAGGAGAAAGCAGGGATGCGGACGCGTGCAACTACCTCGCAAAATCTCCGAGAGTCCCCGGGACAGGTAAACAACTCACTCCACCCGAGCACCTGGATCTGCACACAAGGTGCAGGGAGTAATGTGAGTACACCAATTAAGTAGTAATGAGAGTAAATAAAGTCTGTGAAATACGAAACACATAAAACAAGCCATCAATCCAAATCACTTACAATTCTTCTTTTAAAACTGTAGATACGACAATTCATAACGCTTAAAAGCCGTTTTCAGTAAAAATCCTTTGAAATTGTACTTTTCAACAATTTTCATAGAAATTCAAGAAGAATTAAGTGTAAAAATGACAGAAATCATCAATAGCCTCTCGGGCCAAAAACATATTTCATAACTGCCCCTTGGGCATAATATCACTCGTAATCAGTCACTCAACATACCTCACAATCACTCGGACTCAGCCCCTCGGGCAACCTCACAGTCACTCATGCCTCCAAATCACTCGTCACTCGGCACTCAGAAATCGCACTCAGTAGGCACCTGCGCTCACAGGGGGTGTACAGACTCCAGAGGGGCTTCTGCAGCCCAAGCGCTATAACAAGCCAAATCATGACATCATCACTCAGGCTCTTGGCCTCTCATATATCATAAACAGTGTAACATGATGTGGCACGCAACCCGATCCCATTATATCCTCACAACATAGGCCCTCGGCCTCACTCAGTCAGAAACCTCTCAAAAGCCACTCGGGCTATCAGTAAAAAAAAAATAGGGAACTTGTCCCAAAACATCTTTCATATGCATCAAAATGGAGTAATGAAACTCAATTAAACAGTAATCAGGTAAAATCATGACTGAGTGTAACTTTCAAATCAAAACAGTGAGGAAATAGTAATAAAAAGCCCCAAGGGGTCCAAACACTTGGCACGAGGCCCAAATACGGAATTCAGTCCAAAACATAGTTATATTCCTTAAAACATAAAGTATCATATGATTTGAAATCAAATACACAACTTATTTGTTGCTACGGGACAAACCAAGTCACAATCCCCCAACGGTGTACGCCACACACTCATCATCTAGCATGTGCGCCACTCCAAAATAGTGATACGATGCGAAGTCTGGGGTTTCATACCCTCAGGACAAGATTTACAATCATTACTTACCTCAAACGGGATGACAAATCTACTCCGCGATGCCCTTGCTGCTCGACTCGGCCTCAAATCGCCTCGAATCTATCCAAAATCAGAATCATAACATCAATACATGCTAAAGGAACAAAGCCCATGCAAAAGTAACCAATTTATATAAAAAATCCCGAAATTGGCCAAACCCGACCTCCGGGTCCACCTCTTGGATTCGGATAAAAATAAAAAAAAGAATACTTACACTCTCACGAGACCATACCAAATACATCAAAATCCAACAACAAACGGTCCCTCAAATCCTCAAATCAAAGTCTCCAATTCCAAGCCCTAATCCCCCAAATTTTAACCCTTAAATTTCACTAATTTCATGTCTAATCAGCTAAATACCACCATAGAATCGAGTTTTAGGTCCAAGAAACTTACCTCCACAAAAGTCCCTTTGATTCCGTCTTCAGATTGTTCCCAAAAGCTCCAGCCCGTATGCAAAATTGATGAAAATGGCTAAAATTCACGAAGGCAAGAATTTATACCTTCTACCTAGCGAAAACCGCATCTGCAGACAAATTACTCGCACCTGCGGACCCACACCTGCGAACTTCACTTAAAAATCCTCTTCCACATCTGCGGCTCTCAACTCGCACCTGCGGGCTCGTAGGTGCGACTCACCTTCCGCATCTGCGATGAGACCCCAACCAACCAACCTATGGACCTGCGATGCCAAGCCGCATCTGTGATGACTGCACCTGCGATCACCCTTCCGCAGGTGCGGAACACCAGAACAACAGTACACAACAGGTTTTCCAAGTTTCAAACTCTCCGACGGCCATCTGAAATCATCCCGAGCTCCTCGGGGCCTCAACCAAAATTACCAACGCCACCTATAAATTCACCCGAACTTAGTCGAACCCTCGGAACACCCAAAACAACGTCAAAACACCAAATAAATCCATAATTCAAGCCTAAGGATTTCTAAACTTTCGAAATTCGCCAACGATGTCGAAACCACTCAAACCACGTCTGAATAACCTAAAATTTTGCTCACACATCCCAAATGACAATACGAACCTATCCCAACTTCTGGAATTCCATTCCGACCCCGATAGCTAATTTTTCACTGCCGACCGGAAATTGCCAAGAATCCAATTTCGCCAATTCAAGCCTAAATCTATTCCGGACCTCCGAATACCATTTCGAACACACTCCTAAGTCCCAAATCATCTCACAAAGATATCCGAGCCACAAAAACCACATTCCGAGATCATTTACCTATAAGTCAACTTCCGGTTGACTTTTCCAACTAAATCACCAATTTAAGAGACTAAGTGTCTCATTCCTCTCCACAACCACTCCGAACCCGAACCAATCAACCCAATGCAATATAAAAGAGCTGAACTATACAAAAATGAAGTAGAAATGGGGGAAACGGGGATAACATCAAGGGACTACCGGTCGGGTCGTTACATCCTCCCTTTCTTAAACAAACGTTCGTCCTCGAACGGGTCTAGAAATATACCTGGAGTCTCAAATAGGTGGGGATATCTGCTCCACATCTCTCGCTCGGTCTCCCAGGTGGCCTCCTTTACCGGTTGCCCTCTCCACTGCATCTTCACTGAAGCTATATCCTTAGACCTCAACCTTCTGACCTGACGACCCAAAATAGCTACTGGCTCCACCTCATAAGATATATCTCCCTCTAGCTGAATTGAACTGAAGTCCAAAACATGATACGGGTCACCAACATAATTTCGAAGCATGGAAACATGAAATACCGGATGCACGCTCGACAAGCTAGGTGGCAAAACAAGTCTATAAGCCACCTCTCCAACCTTCTGAAGCACCTCAAAAGGCCCAATGAACCGGGGACTCAACTTGCCCCTCTTCCCCAACCGCATAACACCCTTCATGGGTGACACCTTGAGCAGGACCTCTCCCCAACCATGAAAGATACATCCCGGAACTTCTGGTCCGCATAACTCTTCTACCTCGACTGCGCCGTTCAAAGCCACTCCTGAATCAACTTCACCTTATCCAACGCATCCTGTACCAAATCCGTACCCAAGAGCCTGGCCTCACCCGACTCAAACCAACCAACCGGAGATCTACACCTCCTCCCATATAAAGCCTCATATGGAGCCATCTGAATACTCGAATGATAACTATTATTATATGCAAACTTCACGAGTGGCAGAAACTGATCACATGAACCCCTAAAATCAATAACACAAGCGCGCAACATGTCCTCTAGTATCTGAATAATGCGCTCAGAATGTCCGTCCGTCTGAAGATGAAAAGCTATGCTCAACTCAACCTGAGTACCCAACTTCCTCTGCACGTCCCTCCAAAACTGCGATTTGAACTGAGTACCTCTGTCAGAAATGATGGAAACTGGAACACCATGCAATCGAACAACCTCCCAGATATAAATCTCAGCTAACCACTCCGAAGAATAAGTAGTACCAACATGAATGAAGTGAGCGGACTTGGTCAGCCGATCCACAATAACCCATATAACATCGAACCTCCTCGAAGTCCGTGGGAGCCCGACTACAAAGTCCATGGTGATCTGCTCCCACTTCCACTCAGGAATAACCAACCTTTGATGTAATCCACTGGGTCTATGGTGCTCATACTTGACCTGCTGGCAGTTGAGACACCGAGCTACAAATCCAAAAATATCCTTTTTCATATGCCTCCACCAATAATGTTGTCTCAGATCCTGATACAACTTCGCGACACCCGGATGGATGGAAAACTGCGAGCTGTGGGTCTCTTCAAGAATAAACTCCCGAATCCCATCTACATTAGGCACACATATCCGACCTTGCATCCTCATAACACTATCATCACCAATAACCACATCCCTGGAATCACCTCGCCGGACTCTATCCTGAAGAAGGAGCAAGTGTGGGTCATCATACTGGCGCTCTCTGATATAGTCTAATGTTATATACGTCAATTCCATACAAGGGGGGGGGGGGCAATTTGTGTGGTGTCTGATTTTCGCGTGCACTAGTTATAGAAGGACCATGTTCTTCTATGTGTTTCAACTCCTACAGTTTGCGGAATAATAAATACAGAAATTAAAGAACATAGAGATATTTACGTGGAAAACACCTGGCTCAAAAGGTGAAAAAACCACGACCTACTTCCTAGTAGGATTTTTCCAAAACTCTTTACTAAATCAGTAGGGCAAACAACATTTACAAAACTCTTTGTAAACCTAAGGATTACCTCTAACCCCTTTGTGACAAACTAGCCTCTAGCTATTTGTGACAAACTCCAAGTTAGCTATAACTTGAACACACAATACCTATTACAAATGCTTCTAGATAAAGCTGAAAAGGTACAAGTTGAAATCACTTACTACAAATAAACTAGACAAAAAGACAACAGTTGGAACTGGTTCTTCTAGCTGGTTCAAGTAGCTTTAGAGTCGCACACTTAATTCTCACACGAACTGCTTGCAAAATTTCATTGCTAAGTTTGCTCTCAATTATTGTTTAGCTTCTACTTTTGTGCATACCTGTACAATAAGAACACCTGAGCAATATATAGGACTAGTAAACAAGAGATTTACTAGAATTCTGATGCTACTCTTCCTTGGTGGAAGAGTTCTAGTTAATCTCAACTTCTTAAATCCTTCCTTATCTTGATTCTGTTCTTACTGAATAAGGAATCCTCCTCCTTATCATTTTGCAATCTTTTCGATCAAGAGATATCTCTTTAATTCACAGATTTCGTTTATCTCCTGCATGTGCACCTCACGTGCCTATAACTCTGCATGTGTCTATGTCTCCAGTGATGGACCTGATTCAACTTTGAGTTCCTTTGTCAATCTTCAAAACTATTCGGTTTCTTGGGCCAATAAATTCCCCCTTTTTGATGATGACAAACTCTGTGCTTAGGCCTGAAACCAACTTAATCCAACATTGACACTTTTTAGAGTATTAAGCATTTATCATAAAGAACCAGGTTCATTAGGTTATAAATATCACATGTTCAAAGTATAGCACATCCCCCTCTTTTGGCATCATTGAAAAGTTGCAAAATGTTAGAAATCCCAGATATATAAGAATTACTCGTGGCCATTGAGGAAACTGCAAGTGCAATCATGGATTAATCATCAATAGGAAACCAAGAATGCAAACTATCAAAGAAAATGAAACAAGATTAAGAGCAAAAATAGAAAAATTCATTGATAGAAGCATTGTTCAACCACAATCCACAAGAAGAAATAAAAACAATTAACACCATGAGCAAAAAAACAAGAAAAATCCCTAATCTGGGTCACTGAAGGTCGAAGATAGGCTGGACTACTAAGGCTGGGAAGGGGTGGAGTCTGGGTTTTTGGCTTGGAGAAGAGATATCATATCCTTAAGAATCCTTTTATTCTTCTCCTTTTCTTTGGCAAGCTCAAATCTGAGAGCATACCTCTCAGATTCAACCTCTGCCAGGCGGTTCTTCAGCCTAAGTATTTCTGCATCCTTTGCCCCACCCTCCTGCACAAGTGCTCTGACTTTGCTGTTCACAGGTGTCTTCCTGGATGAACTAGGTTCATTGTCAGGAACATTGACAACATAGTCACATGCCAGAAGAGTATTTTTGCCAAAGTCATCCTTGATTGTGGCCATTTGTGCCTTCTTCAGAGGCGCCTTGTAGTGAGCAAGTACAGTTGTGAGGATGAAGCCATAAATAATGGCATGAGCCTTGGAACCGTTTACCACCCTGTCCAGCAGCTGAATGATGAAGTAAGGCCAGTTGATCTACTTTCCATTGTCCAGGAACTCCATGAGAACTAAGTTCATGTAGTTGGCTATGTGCCTTCTCTCTTGCCTTGGCAGTACAAACTTGTTAATGAACTCAAACACCACCTTGTGAGGGGGCTTCATCTCACTCTTGTAAACAGCCTTTGGTTCAACCTCCTCATCATTGTCACAGAACCTTCTGGTGATTTTTAGAGCAGTAGGAAGAGCATCTAAGTTGGGCCATTTCTGCTTGGTGTAATCATCATAGCCTTCAGACGGAATCCCAAGCACTTCTCCCAATTCTATGGTATCAAAAGAAATTCTAGTCCCCCTTACTTGGCTAGAGACTCTTCCGTACTTGATTACATCATTAGCCATGAACTCGACTATCTCACTTCTGGCCAGCCTCCCATCCAACTGAAGGACCATGTTCTTCCAGCCCTGCACCTCCAGCTTATCCATCAGATAGACCATGCCAGATTCCTCCAAATCTTTCAGAAATCTCCCCTTCAGAATGGTGCGCTTCCCAAACTTAGTCAAATTGTCATTATCTCCAGCAGACTTATCTTCTTCTTCAACACTCCAATCCTCCTCTTCATCAATTTGAACTTTCTTTGATTTTACTGTAGACCTGGTTCTCTTGGCTACAGTTGAGGGTGCAACAGAAACAGATGCAAACTTCTTTGAAGAAGTCTTGGATTTCTTTGGTTTGGGGGTCTGAACCTCAACTTCTGCCCTTTGTTCATCTTGATGGACCATGTCCATCTCCTCAATCTCAACAGCCTCTACAGGCTCATCAATTTTCTCCTTTCCCTTCTCAGTTCTCTTTCTCTTACTTCCCTTCAAAGCTTTTTGTAACTCCTCCTCACTCTGCCTAAGTGCACTTCTTGTAGTTCTTCCTCTTGGAAGAGGGTTTCAGAACCAGCAAATGGAGTGACTTTTCTTTTCTTACTTGCTCATGCAGTTTCAGACTTCTTAGCCTTTGGAGTCCTTTTCTTCTTTGGTTTATAACTCTCTCCTAACTTCTTCATAAGATCTGCTAAGGTCTCCTTAATAGATAAACCAGGTTCATCTGTAGATTTTCCAAGATTTGCTAACCCCTCAGCAACCTCGCCTGAGTCACTTCCCCCAAACTCCTTGGCTCCTTCTCCTACTACCACTGGTTCAGAGCCACAGATAGCCAATTGAATAGCTTCCTCCCCTGTTCCCCTCACATTACTCCTATCTCCCCCTCTCCTTTTCTTTCTCAATTTTATTTTTACCACATCGTAATCGTCTATCTGGTACCTCCACATCCACAACAGACCCAATCAAGACAAACCTTTTCTTAGAAATTTCAGGCTCAGCCTTAGACCTAGTTTTTGGAATAGATGATACCTGGTCAAAATTAGATGAACCAATTGCTTCCTCCTCAGTTGCTGACTTGAAGGAGTCACTAGAGTTTTCTGATTCTTGAGCCTGACTAGCTTGAAGTTTAGCATTCAACTTTTTAGCGAGAGACCCAGTAGCAACTTTTTTCCTGGCAAGCATTTTGACCCTTTTTCTCCTGGGTTCTGGATTAGGGCCGGGTTGAGGAATGGTGGTCCTTGGTTGAGACAGAATGGAATTTGTTGAGGGGTGGTGGGATGGGATTGAGATGGAGTGGAGCTGGATTGTGAGCGTGTGGTACTGTATTGAGGTGTGGAGGAAGAGGTCGAAGATGGTGTAGCAGGTGGTGGAGTATAAGCCATTTTGATTTTGAGTTGAAGAAGAAAAGAGAATTAGGATCAAGGTTTTGGAGCAGTTAGAGATGAAAGGGTTTCGACGTTTATGGCGTAGAGAAGAAAAGTGAATGATGACTTAGAGAAGTGATGATGATGGGGTTCTAAAGGTGATGGGTAATTAATATATAACAAGAGTAATTTGGGTCAAAAAGAAGTCTAATTACTCTTGTAAGTGTCAGTTAGAGATGACAGTTACAACTACCCTGTTTTCTAGGCTTTTAATTTGATGGGATTCTAAGAGGTGATGAAACTGGTTCAAAATTAGGATAAAGACTAGATTTTGGAAAGATCTTGTTTTAGGTAGAGTTCTGCTTATGATTAACTATTAATATTTTAAAATATGTATGTGGAGAACACATACCTCGCCTTTCAGATGAACCAACACTGATAAACCAGGTTCATCATGTAAGAAACCTCTTGATCAAGCCTCAACTTTCAACAATAGGAAAAAAATCATTAGTAACCAATGAGTAATATCAAAACATGGCAAGAGAGTATATTTACAGCATGAGACTGAGCATTCACTACGCGTTGGGTTGCCTCCCAACCAGTGCCTTAGTTAATGTCGTGGCACGATAATTAAAACAAGCCAATGGGTTGCCTCCCATGCAGCGCCTGATTTAACGTCGGGGCATGACACAGATGAGCGTATTTAAGGATCGCTTGACCTCTGAGGTTCAGTCATATGTATCACTGACACTTCCTTGGTTTTATCAATTCCTGCATACGATTACAATCTGTGCCCGTTGACTCTATATGTGTGGGGATCTTTTTCTAAAGCAATCTCTATGGCACCTGAAGGGAGCATTTCGACAACACGAAATGGCATTGACCATCGTGACTTGAGTTTGCCCGGAAATAGCCTTAGGCTTGAATTATAAAGCAACAACCATATCTCCGGGTTTGAAGTTCCACTCAACAATGTTCTTATCGTGCAACCTCTTCATTCTCTCCTTGTACAACCTCGTGCTCTCGAAAGAATGATATCGAACTCATCTAGCTCATGCAATTCTGTGACTCTATTTGTGCCCGTCGCCTCAATGTCCAGATTTAGCTGTTTCAATGCCCACCAGGCTCTAACTTCTAGTTCCACTAGCAAGTGACAGGCCTTCCCCAACACCAAGTTGTATGGTGACATTCCAATTGGTGTTTTGAAAGCGGTTTTGTAGGCCCATAATGCATCATCTAGATTTTTCGCCCAATAAGTTCTTGTGGCATTCACAGTCTTAGTCAGCACACTCTTTATTTCTCTATTAGACACTTCGACCTGTCCACTGGTCTGAGGATGGTATTGGGTTTCCACCTTGTGGCGCACATCGTACTTTGCTAGCAATTTCTCGAAGGCTCGATTGCAGAAGTGCGTGCCTTCGCACTGATAATGGCTCTCAGGATCCCAAAACAGGTGAATATATTATTCTTCAAAAACCCAACCACCACCCTTGCATCATTGGTGGGGAGAGCTGCATCTTCCACCCATTTAGACACATAATCTACAGCCACAAGTATGTACTTATTGTCATAGGAATTGACGAAGGGGCCCATGAAGTCTATCCCCCATACATCGAACACTTCAACCTCTTGAATTGGGTTCATGGGCATCTCATGGAGATGGGAGATGCTCCCGGTTCGCTGACATTCATCACAGCTCTTCACCCATTCCTATGCATCCTTAAACACAGTTGGCCAGTAGAACCCGACTTCTAGAACTTTTGCTGCCGTCCTGACTCCTCCAAAATGTCCGCCATATGCCGATGCGTGACATGCCTGCAAAACAGAATATTGTTCTATCTCGGGGACACACCTCCGGATCATATTATCAACACAAATTCTAAACAGGTAAGGTTCATCCCAGTAATACATGCGGTAGTCACGGTAAAACTTTTTCTTTTGCACAGAGGAAAGGTCATAGGGGACTATACCACTTGCCAGGTAATTTAAAATGTCTGCATACCATGCACTTGCTCAAGGCTTGTAGTGAGTAGCTGGTCGTTTGGAAAGGTTTCCAGAATATCCTTTGCCTCAACTGAGTTTTCAGCTCCTTCAAGTCGCGATAGATGATCCACGATTTGGTTTTCCGTGCCCTTACGGTCATGAATCTCCAGGTCGAACTCTTGCAGTAGCAGCACCCAACAAATCAGGCACAGTTTGGACTCCGTCTTCTCAATCAGGTACCTGAGAGCAGCATGATCAGTATATACAATTACCTTAGAGCCAATCAGGTATGATTTGAACTTATCGAATGTGAACACCACAACCAGCATCTCTTTCTCAGTCACAGTGTAGTTCAACTGGGCTCCACTCAACGTTCTACTTGTGTAGTAAATTGGGTGCATTATCTTGTATTTCCGCTATCCTAGCACTGCTCCCACTGCATAGTCACTGGCTTCACACATGAGTTCGAACAGTTGCTCCCAGTCGGGGGCAACAATGATGGGTGTTGTGACTAGCCTCTTCTTCAACTCCTCGAATGCTACCCTGCAATCATAAGAAAATATGAAAGGGTGATCTTTTTCTAACAACTTACACAGAGAGTTGGCAATTTTTGAGAAGTCTTTGATGAATCTCCGATAGAAACCGGCATGCCCGAGGAAGCTCCTGATTGCTTTGACCGATGTGGGAGGTAGAAGCTTTGCTATCACATCGACTTTCACCCGATCCACCTCGATTCCCTTTCTCGATACCAGGTGTCCTAAGACTATACCCTCTTGTACCATGAAATGGCACTTTTCCCAATTGAGTACAAGGTTAGTCTCGATACACCTTTTCAACACTCGGGTCAGATTTGTAAGGCACTCATCGAATGAGTTTCCCACCACTGATAAATCATCCATGAACACCTCCATTGTATCTTCGACCATGTCAGTGAATATGGCCATCATGCACCTCTGGAATGTGACGGGTGCATTGCATAGGCCAAAGGTCATTCTCCGGAAGGCAAAAATCCCATATGGACATGTGAACGAGGTCTTCTCTCTGTCCTCTGGTGCAATGGAGATTTGGTTGTCCCCATCCAGAAACAGAAGTGGGACCTCCCTTCCAGTCTGTCAAGCATCTGATCAATGAAGGGAAGTGGGAAGTGGTCTTTCCGGGTGGACAGATTCAATTTCCTATAGTCCATACAAATTCTCCAGCTTGTGATGGTTCTTGTAGAGATCAACTCATTGTTATCATTTTTTACCACCGTCATACCTCCCTTCTTAGGAACACATTACCGGGCTAACCCAGTTGCTGTCAGAGATGGGAAAAATGATTCCCACATCTAACCACTTAATAATCTCCTTCTTCACCACTTCCTTCATATTGGGGTTCAGCCTTCGTTGGTGTTCCCTGGAAGGTTTGTGACCCTCTTCCAGCAGAATTTTATGCATACAATATGCTGGGTTGATCCCCTTAATGTCTTCCATGGTCCACCTAATGGCAGTCTTGCACTCTGTGAGTACCTACAAAAGTTGTTGTTCCTGCACATCTAACAAACTAGATGAGATAATAACATGTAATGTGGAGTTAAGTCCTAGGAATGCATACCTGAGATGGGCGGGCCGTGGCTTCAACTCCAGCTTTGGTGGTTCTTCTACGGATGGCTTGGCTGGAGGGGTTTCTCTTTTTTCTAAGTGCGGGGGCTCAAATTCAAGTGATCTCTTCCAAAAGCCTTTTCCCTCAAGAGCCAGCACCCATTCTGCCAATTCTTCCCATCCACCTCATCTAAATTCATAAAATAGCAAGAGGATCCTCAATAGTCAAGGTCTTATCATCCTCTTCTAGGATTACATCCACGACATCAATAAGAGAACAATTGGTGAATTTACTTGGTCGCCTCATAGATTTCTGCACGTTGAATGTTATCTACTCATTGTTCAACCTCATCTTGAGCTTCCCAATTTCACAATCAATAAGAGCTCGCCCTGTGGCCAAGAACGGCCTTCCCAAAATTATGGGAATTTCTTCATCCACTCTACAGTCAAGAATTACAAAATCTGCAGAGAACACAAGTCATTTAGGGGCCTTAGCTGGTGATCTGGGCTCTTTCCCTCTCGACGATGAAGCTTATCCCCCATTGTCTCACTTTCCCTACCTGCACCAACACGTCATCCAAAATACCTGAGGGTCTTTTCACAGTTCTATCGGCCAGTTGCAACAACATAGACGTTGGTCTAGCTCTTCCAATACCCAACCTCTTATAGATAGCCAGAGGCATAAGATTAATGCTGGACCCCAAATCACATAGTGCCTTGGCAAAGGAAAAGTTACCAGTGGTGCAGGGAATTGTGAAACTCCCTGGATCGGACAACTTTTCAGCAATTGATCTAGTCACCACAACAGTACAGGTCTGAGTTAGAGTCACTGTGGCTAAGTCTTGGAAGTCAAATTTTTGGGACATCAAGTCCTTCATCATTTTTGAATAACCAGGCATCTCCTTCAAGCATTAATCAATGGAATATTTACCTGAATCTGTTTCTACATCTCCAAGAACTTCTTGTATTGCTCATTTTTCTGGTACTTGGCCAGCCTCTGTGGGAATGGTGCTGGAGGTCTCTTTTTCCCAATGATTTGGGTTTTCTCTTTGTCAGACACTACCTCTACTACCCGCTCCTAGGCTGTCTCAGCTTCTTTCTCAGCCTCAATCTGTGCGTTGGTTTCAATTCTGGGCAGGATGCACTGTCACCTCTATCAGTCTTGCTGAATCATCTAGCTCAATGGGCACTGGTACGAGTGTCTCAGCCTGTCTGCTTTCTTGAGCCCTCTCTTGCTCTAAGTCTAGGTCTTTGTCGTTACGTAGACTCACCGCTATCAGCTGCTTTGGGCCCTGATATTTTGGATTTACTTGAGTGTCTGCAGGTAATGTCTCATGAGGATGATTATTCAATGACATCGAAATCTGACCCAATTGCACTTTACTGTTCTTTATGGCTGACTCATGTGCATCAAATCTTTCAGTCATTTTTTCATTTGACCCAATAACCTGCTGCATCATTGCTTAGAGTTTAGCAAACCCATCTTCTTGTCTCCCACCATGTTGCTGCTGAGGAGGATGATAACCCTGCTGCTGATTTTGGTTGTTGTATCCCAGTGGCCTTTGGTAGGGTGCCACATTACCATGAGGTCGCATGGCTTCCATATTTCCATTGTTGTGCTGCGGCTGGACTGGCCTGTATGGCTGATTCTGCGGAACCTTTTTGGTGAGTATGCTCATTTGTGTCATTAAGGTGGCCATATTTCAACAAGAGTGTTGGTTAGATCTAAGGCCACTGAGTGAACTACTGGAGTGATGGGTGCATTCCTGGTTGTCCACCCCAAATTCTGTGCCATCTTATCAAGCAGGATCTAGCTTTCTCTCCATGATTTGCTCAAGAATGCTCCACCAGCTGAAGCATCAACATTATCCTTCACGCTATCTGCCAGACCCATGTAAAACCGCTGCCCCAACATCTGCTCTAGAATACCGTGGTGCGAACATATAACCAACATCCATTTGAATCGTTCCCATGTTTCTTGCAATGTTTCCATTGGTTTCTGTCTGAAGCTCAAAATTTCATCAATTTGCTGAGCAGTCTTGTTGGGTGGATGAAACTTGTTCACAAATTATTTGACTAACTCCTCCCATGTATTGATGGAATTGATAGAGAGTGAATTTAGCCAAGTCTGGGCTGCTCCTGTCACTAAGAATGGAAACAACAACAACTTTATTGCTTCCTGAGTCACATTGGGCTCCATTTGAGTTTTGCAGATTGACAGGAAATTCTTCAAGTGCTGTTGAGGATATTCAATGTATGACCCCAAGAATAGTCCCTTGTTTTGCAAAAAGTACAACATGTTGTTTGCGATTTGAAAAGATTCAACCTGTATCTGCGGGACTACTATCGCTATGGCCAAATTCTCTGTTGTCGATTGTGCCCAGTCATATAGGGCAGCCTTCGGCTGCGCAAGTGGATCTACCACGTTATCCCCATTATTGTTTCTGTTGTTCACCAGCTCTGCATGTTTGGTTCAGATTGTTCAGTTGATTGTTGTTGTTTGCTTTTCCGGTTGGCCCGATTCAAGGCCTTGAAAACTTTCTCGGGATCTAATAATGCTTCAAACACTTCACAAGTTCTCGATGAGTTTCTAGGCATGCACCTGTACAACCAAGTTAGCAAACATTAAAATTTCAATGTACGGATTGAAAAGGAAGAAAATTGATTACACTAAGAATTTTTTTTATTCTTTCAACTGTAATTAATAACACCGTTAGTTCCCCGACAACGGCGCCAAAATTTGATCACGGCCAACTATACCTCATAAAAAGGACTAAGCGGTCGTTGCAAATATAATTCGGGTATTTAGCCCAGAGTCGAATCCCACAGGGAATTAACGTATCAATTACTTTTGCTAGATTCACTGAATTCTCCGTAATCAGCTTCCCAGATGTTTTGAATAACAATTAGTGATATTTCTACTAAATATGACTGAATAAAATTAATTAAACTAAGAGCTAACTACGATTGATTTGTAAACAAATAAGAGAAGGGTCTAAGGTTGTGATTTCCCCTATAGATGGAATGCCTTCATGTATGTGTCATATAGATTTTCCTAATCTTCTCTATCGATCATGAGCACTCTTACTACTGTAAATCTCTCCCGAACAATTACGATAATTTACTAGACTCACTCTCCCGAGTTACGCTAGTTGACTTTAATTGTAGCTCGCTTAGATCACACCCAAGGTTTCGTTATCCCTAATCCCACCTTTAAACCCTCGGTTATTGATCCCTCATATACTTTCGGAGTGGTGTTGTTCAACAACTACCTAAATATGCACTCTCTCCTGAGTAATACATACTAAATATGCAAAGCTAATTGAGGGCCCTTCAATTAACTACAACAAAAACGTAGTTGAACAAATAGAGATTAAACTGGGCAATCTATATTAACACAATAAGAAGTTCATCCTTCAACAGGTTCCATCAAAACCCTAGACTAAATAAATTAGCTACTCATAATTGTTTTCATAATAACAACAGCAAAATTCATCATGAATTATAAAAACACAAGGAAGAAAGGTAGAATTCGATGCCGAATTTTTCTCCTTGCCTCTTGCCTCTCCTTGCCTTGAACAAAACTATAAAAACATTGATATCCTCTTTTTGGGCGAGCTGGACCTCTTATAGGTTAAGTGGAATTGCCCCCAAACTTCCAAGTTTACCCCTAAAATTACCGACCTTTGGACTAACTAGCACGGCCGCGCTCGAGCCGTGCATGGGCCGCGCTAATCGCGTTTCAAACTGTCACTGCTTTCTGGACTAGCGCAGCCACGCTAAGACCGCGCTTGGGCCACGCTAATCAACTTCAGCACTGCCGAGGTTCTTCTGCTCTAGCGTGGCCGCTCTTGGCCCACACTAGAGTGGATCATCTATTTATCTCTTCTTTTCTTTATTCTTTCACACGCACTCCGCTCCGAGGGGCTTTCGTTGTGTTAATTTAACTCCAAACACTGTCCTATGCCCTCATAATCACGCCTTGCTCCTGCAAAACATAAAATTCACAATTAGAGCCATTTTTCGTCATTTAACCTTCCTAGAACAGTGAAGCATAGTAAAGTTAGGGCATAAATGATTGCTAAATTACATGAATCTAGCCTATTATCAACATCCGATTTAAGAGTTATTACAAGACTAATACACAAGGAATCACAATTTCCATTAATGGTCAAGTAACGCGTCAGAACTCAAAGTAAGTGAATTTCGGTCTTTACGAATCCTTTATCAAGTTTCAATATAATTTAGGCACTTAAATTACCAAGTAGGGTGAAAACAATACCAGTATTTCATGATTTGGGTCCTAAAACTATCCGGACTTAAGCATCAATAGTAGTTACGCACGGACTCTCGTCACCTCGTGCGTGCATAGCCCCCAAAATTAGAAGAAAATAGTAATTTAAAACACCTATGAGGTAAATTCCCTTTTACAAGGTTAAGTAAGAGACTTACTATAATGACCCGACCAGTCGTTTTGAGCTCTAGTACTTCATTCGGTGATTTGCAGCCTTGAGCAACTTCATTTCTGGTATTATGACTTGTACGCGTGGTTAGAATCGAATTTTGGGAAGTTCGGAGTTGATTTGGAAAGAAAATTCTAATTTCGTAAGCCTTAAGTTAGAGGAATTGACTAAAGTGTGATTTTTTGAGTAAACGACCTCGGAATAGAGATTTGAAGGTTCCAACATATTCGTATGATGATTTCGGACTTGGGTGTATGTCCGGATCGGGTTTTGGATGGTCCGGAAGCGTTTTAGCGCCTATTCTAGAAAGTTGGCTGTTTGGAAAATTTTCATAAATTTGGGTTGAGATGTATTTCGATGTTATTGATGTCTGTTTGGGATTCTGAGTCAGGAAGTAGCTCCATATGGTGATTCTGGTATTGGGATCGCGTCCGAACGTGAATCTGGAGGTCCGTAGGTGATTTTGGGGTCATTTGGTGAAAGTTATAAATTTGAAGGGTTTTGAGAAGTTTGACCGGGAGTGGGCTTCTTGATATCTGGGTCATATTCCGATTCTAGAAGTTGGAGTAGGTTTGTAATGTCGAATGTGACTTGTGTGCAAAATTTAAGGTCAATCGGACATGATTTGATGGGTTTCAGAATCGAATGTAGAAGTTTGAAGCTCTAAAGTTCATTAAACTTGAATTGGGGTGCAATTCATTATTTTGATGTTGTATAATGTGATATTAGGCCTTGAGTATGTCCGTGTTATGTTATGGGACTGGTTTGTGTGATTGGACGGGGTCCCGGGGGACTCGGGTGTGTTACAGGATGATTTCGGATCATTTCGGGCAATTTTGGAACTGCTGCTGCTGGTGTCTAGTGTTGTCCTTCGCGAACACGAATGGTCTCTCGCGTTCACGAAGAGGAAATGTGGGCTGAGAGTTTTTTTCTACGTGAATGCGACATAGGGGTTGCGAACGCGGAGGAGAACTGGAGCAAGCTTACGCAAACACGACATAGGGGTCGCGAACGCGAAGAAGAAAGAGAGGGCGGGGGCCTGGAGTAGTTTGGCCTTCACGAACAGGAAGCTCCAGCCGCGAACACAAAGATGCGGAGTCTGAAGCCTTCGTGAACGCGAGGCTTTGATCGAGAACGCGAAGAAGGGCCTGGCCTGGGCAGATTGTTTTAAAGACGGGATTTGGCCATTTTTTTCCATTTTTCATTTGGTTGGGCGATTTTTGGATCTCTTGGAAAGGGGATTTTTGTCATCTATGTCAAGGTAAGTGATTTCCACCTACTGAAAGTTAAATACTCGGATTATATATGGATTTAGACATGAAATTTGTAGAAAATGTGGGATTTTGAGGGAAAATCTAGAAATTTATATTTTTGGATTTTGACCACGAATTTTGGCATGGAATTGAGAACAAATCATATATTTGAGTTCATGGTGTTATGGGTTGTTTTTATCTCCGAACATTTTCAGAATCCGGGTACGCGGGTCTGGGGGTAAATTTGAGGAATTCTTCAAATTGGGTTAGTAATTCATTTTAATAGTTAGGATGTGAACTCTTGATCATGTATTGACTATTTTATATAGCATTTGATTAGCTTCGGTTCATTTGGGCACCGAGTTGAGGACTGAAAGCACAAATTTGGACCAGAAAATGGGCTTTGAGACTAGGTAAGTCTCCTGTCTAACTTTGTGAGGGGGAAATTACCCCTAGGTGATATAGTATATGTGTGCTACTTGTTGTTAGAGCTACGTACGCGCGAGGTTACGGGAGCCCATACGTAATTACATTTATGTTATTGTCCGGGTAAACTTAGGTTCACATCATGCTATAGTTGTACTATTTGAGCAGTCTCTCACTTATTAAATTCCTATGTTTTACATTTCTGTTTGATACTAGACTTGCTATTGTAGAGACTTCACAGGTCCATGATTAGTCACCGGATAATCCTTTTCCTCTTACGGCATATCTCTGTTATATATATGTTTCATTGAAAGATTTTTATTAAAGAAATTACAACTCACACATTTATTCATGAAATCATGCGTAATACTTGGCAAGAAGCCAGTGTATCTATGAGTTTTCTGGATTTGAATTATGACAATGTACTTGATGAGATCCACTATATCTATACATATTCTCCAGTTAAGGAGGGAATTTCTAATGGAGAACTTGAGTTCCTCCTAAAGAGGGGGATTTGTACCACGCGATTTATGCTTGTTTATTTCATTTATTTACTCCGCCTCATACTTACTCACCTTTTTACTGTACCTAATGTTATTGGACCACTAGTGAGTGTCGATGTCGACCCCTCGTCACTACTCCTCCAGGGTTAGGCTAGATACTTACTGGGTATACGTTGATTTACGTACTCATACTACACTTGTTGCACATTTTTGTGCAGGTACATATATGACTAGTTGTGACGACCCAAAGGGTCATCACCTATGTTGTCACCCATTCCGTGTTTTCGAGGCCTTGAAAACCTCAATTGTATTTGCCTCGATTAGTGTGCACAATCCGTGCGCGTAGTCGGACAGCTTAAATATGAGATTCTGTAAAAATGATAAGATTTGATATTAAAAAAATGAATAACTTTGACTTCGTTCAACATTTTGGGGTAAACAGGCCCGGACACATGATTTGACGGTCCCGGAGGGTCCGTAGAAAAATATGGGACTTGTGCGTATGCCCATAATCGAATTTCGAGGTCCCAAGTCCGAGAAAGGAATTTTTGAGTAAAATTGTTTTTTGAAAATATTTAAGGAATTTGAAAGTGAAATCTGATTAAAAGGCGATGGTATCGGGCCCGTATTTTGGTTCCGGCGCCCGGTACAGGTCTTATATATGGTTTAAGTCTTTTCTGTAAGGTTTGGTTGAAAACGGATTTCGTTTGGCGTCTTTCGGACTTAAAATGGAAAATTTGATGTTTGAAATTTGATAGAATTCATGGATTTTGAGACTTAATTCTACGCATATGATGTTATTTTGGCGATTTGATCGCACAGATAAGTTCATGGGATGTTTTTGAGGTAGTATGTATATTTGGTTTGGAGCCCCGAGGGCTCGGGTGAGTTTTGGATAGGCAACGGACTTCATTTTTTGGCCTTGGAAATCTGCTGGTGTGCCTGTTCTGTAGGCCATCGCAAATGCGATCAAAGCCATTGCAAATGCGAAGGCATGCTTGGGCAGGCATGTTCGCAAATGCGAACAATTCCATCGCAAATGCGAAGGCATGCCTGGGCAGACATGTTCGCAAATGCGAACAATGCCATCGCAAATGCGAAGCCTCCACTTCTGCACAGTGTTCGCAAATTTGAACTGTGCTTTGCAATTTTCAGGTCAGGAGTTTTCGCAATTGCGAACCCCTGTTCGCATTTGCGAAGCCAACCAGTGGCCTGCAATGCTCTTAAACCGAAATTTTGACTCCATTTTCATTTTTCTCAAACTCAAACTCATTTGGGCGATTTTTCAAGAACAAGACTTCTTACAAATCAATTGTAAGTTGGTTTTACTCAATTCTTTCAATCATTAACATCATTTGGCATGTTTTCAACTTAAAATCAAGGATTTCCATGGGTGAAATTGGTCGGGGTTTGAGTGGGTGATTGACCTTCGATTAGAGAGAGTTTTATATGGATGGACTCGTGAGAGTACGAGGGTTCTGAAAATGTAAAATTTATCCGGTTCCGAGATGCTGGCCTGAGGAGTGTTTTGGTCATTTCACCTAAATTCGCGCCATAACCTTGAATTTAATAGTAGAATCAATTGCATGAGATGTTATTTACGATATGAAATTTATTTGAATAGATTCGGGCTATTTGTAGTCGGATACTCGTGGTAAACGTGTGATTTCTAGTTGATTTTTAGCCGATTCGAGGTAAGTGGCTTGTCTAACTTTGTGTGGGGGACCTTTCCCCTTAGGATGTGATGTTTTCTAATTGAATGCCTTGTACGTGAGGTGAAGAGAGCGTACTTGTGCTAATTGTTGTAAACCCGATTTTACTTTAAATATTTAGACTGAGTTCCTTTCTTACCCGTTTTATTCTACTTGCAATCATAGTCTATGTTAGCTTAGAAGGGCATGCCTAGCTGCCCCAAATTACCTGTTTGCTTAGATTGCTTTAAATTGTACTACGTGAAGTATGTTGGGCTAGAGTTACTTGTTGCCTTGTATTTTTTCACTTTAAATCTTAATGTCTTCTTGTTGTGACTGCATATTTATTTTGGGACTACGAGACGGTATCCTGGGAGATTCCCCTGCTTATTTACTTTGGGAATACAGGACGGTATCCTGGGAGGTTCCTCTGCTTATTTAATTTGGGACCACGGGATAGTATCCCGAGAGATCCCCCTGCACACTGATATTAGGACTACGGGACGGTATCCCGAAAGATCCTTTGGATATACATGATGGACTACGGGACGGTATCCCGGGAGATCCTTTGAATATACATGATGGACTACGGGACGGTATCCCGGGAGATCCTTTGGATATACATATGATGGACTACGGGACGGTATACCAGGAGATCCACTGGACATTTTAGAAAAGGACTACAGGATGGTATCCTGGTAGATCCTTATTGTTACCATTGTTATTATGCTGTACGTATTCCGGGTTTACTCTATTCTTGTGCTTAGTTATTGACTTGTTTGACCTGTCTTATTTCACTGCTGTGTTCATTATTGCCGCCTGTTTTCATACTGTAAATTCCTATTATATTGTTTGATCTCAATAGGGCCCTGAACTTCCTCGTCATTACCCGACCGAGGTTAGGCTTGGCACTTACTGAGTACCGCTGTGGTGTACTCATGCCTTTTCCTGCACATGTTTTTCATGTGCAGATCCAGGTACCTCCACTCAGGCGCAATATCCCAGAGGTTGAGAGATACAGTAGAGACTTCGAGATATATCTGCCGCGTCCGCAGACCAGGAGTCTCTATCTTATTCCAGCTTTTGTGAAAAGTTTATCCCTCCTTCCAGTTGCATAGTTATTCTGGAGTTAGAGGAGTGTATTATATTCTATTAGCCTGTGGTTCCCGTGAGTTTCTGGGTTTTGGGTTATGTTGTAGACTTCCGTATTATTTTGGGTTTTATATGCCAAGTGGCTTTTATATACAATTTTCCCTTTTTGATTGTTTAGCTTTCTTTTACTTGCTTAATCCCGCAATTATGTTGTTATTCCGCATTGTTAGGCTTACCTAGTCATAGGGACTAGGTGCCGTCATGACATGTTCACGGAGGGCGAACTGGGGTCGTGACAAGTTGGTATTAGAGCTCTAGGTTCATAGGAGTCACGGAACACAAGCCGGTTTATTAGAGTCTCGCTGATCGGTATGGAGACGTCTGTACTTATCTACGAGAGGCGATGTAACTGATTAGGAAAAAATCTTCACTTCATTGAATTCCTTGTCGTGCAATATCTTTTGACATCAATTCTAAACCTCTATTTTCTATTCTCTCACAGATGGTGAGGACACGTGCTACTCGGGACGATCAGGCACCCGTGCCCCCTACAGCAGCCGCCAGAGGCCGGGACCGGGGTAGAGGCCGAGGACGCGCACCTGGTGCAGCAAGAGCACTGGCGCGAGCTGCCGCCGAGGTACCACCAGCAGATCCAATTAAGGTCCAGACACCTGCCACGCCTACTTCCACTACTACTCCAGCTCTTCAGGAGACATTAGCTCAGTTTATGTCCATGTACACCACTCTGGCTCAAGCCGGGTTGCTTCCCCTTGCTGAAACCACATCTCAGGCTGGGGGATGAGCACAGACTCCCGCCGCCCGCACTCCTGAGTAGAGAGTGCATATGGAGCAGGTCCTGGAGATCATTCCTGTACTGCCTGTAGTGCCAGCTCAGCCCGAGGAGGGGTCAGCTGCTTCAGAGGATGAGCAGCGGAGACTTGAGAGGTTCAAGAAGTATGACCCTTCGGTATTCAATGGGCTAGCATCAGATGATGCCTTGGGATTTCTAGAGGAGTGTCATCGTATTCTTCGCACTATGGGCATAGCTGGATCTAGTGGTGTTTCCTTTACTACCTTCTATCTTCGCGGAGCTGCCTATGATTGGTGGCGCACCTATGAGTTAGACAGCCCAGACGAGACTACTTCACTGACCTGGACCCAGTTCTCAGATATGTTCCTGAGGGAGTTTGTTCCTCAGTGCCTCAGGGACGCATGGCGCGCAGAGTTTAAGCATTTGTGCCAGGGTGCTATGATAGTTTCAGAGTATGCTATCTGTTACACCAAATTGGCTAGGCATGCACCGGTTTTGGTTACTACTGTACGCGAGAGGGTTCGCCGGTTTATGAAGGGTCTTATCCCACCCATCAGATCTAGCATGGCTCGAGAGTTGGAGATGGACATTCCTTATCAGCAGATAGTGAGCATTGCTAGGAGGATCGAGTGTATGCTCGCTAGGGAGCGAGAGGAGAGATAGGCCAAGAGGTCTCGAGAGTCGGGCCACTACTCTGGTGCCTGTACCCCAGTAGCAGGTCATCATGGTAGGGGTTATATGGTCCGCCCAGTTCATTCAACTCTTCCAGCAGCCAGAAGTACCCCAGCTCCACCCAGGCCTCAGGATCCTTACTATGCACCTCCAGTTTCTAGCGCGCCTCCTGCGCTGGGTGTTTTCAGAGGTCAGTCTAGAAGACCTGGCCCTAGCCAGTCACAACCACCACATACCCCCATAGCTTGTTTCGAGTGTGGCGATACACGCCATGTGGTTAGGGACTGCCCCAGACTTGGTAGGGGTATATCTGCATAGACTTTTCAGCCACAACGTGCTCAGCAGAGTTCTCAAGCCATGATCATAGCTCCAACTGCTAGCCCATCTGCCCAGCCAGCCAGGGGCGGAGGTTGGGGAGGTAGAGATCGCCCTCGAGGGGGAGGCCAGGCCAGATATTATGCTATTCCTGCTCGTACCGAGGTTGTTGCCTCCGATTCTATCATTATAGGTATTATACTGGTTTGTCACATAGATGCATCGGTTCTATTCGATCCAGTCTCCACGTACTCTTATGTGTCTTCTTATTTTGCTCCGCATTTGGGTATAGCCAGAGATTCTTTTGGTTATCCTGTTTATGTTTCTACTCCTGTGGGAGATTCTCTTGTTGTGGACCGCGTTTATCGGTCGTGTTTGTTTACTATTCGTGGTTTTGAGACCAGTGCGGATTTATTGTTACTCGATATGGTGGATTTTGATATTATCTTGGGCATGGACTGGTTGTCTCCCCATTATGCTGTTCTTGATTGTCACACTAAGACCGTGACACTGGCTATGCCAGGTATTCCGCCTGTTGAGTGGAGTGGTACTTTATATCACACTCCCAATAGAGTTATCTCTTTTCTTAGAGCTCAACGTATGGTTGAGAAGGGGTGTGCCGCGTATTTGGCTTATGTGAGAGATGTCAGTGTTGATACCCCTTCTATTGATTTAGTTCCAGTGGTACAGGATTATCCCGATGTGTTTCCAGCTGATCTTCCGGGCATGCCGCCCGATAGAGACATTGATTT